>JAULUF010000014.1:4132500-4195000 GCA_031834385.1 Semotilus atromaculatus
TGTTTCAGATCGTTAAAATAGGGCCCTATGTGTCAATGTGTGCATTTTAAGATGTTCAGCACCTACCATTACCGCAGCGATGTCCTCAGGGTTGTCGCCATCCAGGTCAAATTTAAAGGTGACCATCTTATCGTTATGAGTCTGTAGCTGACACTCAACCACCCGATCTACTTTATCAGACAGCTGTGGGGAACAACACACACATCATTGTCACAGAAAATACAAATGAGTCTCTGTGTGCATATTACCAGACATTCATGTTATTGATAAAGCCAAGGTGGGTTTCCAGACGCCCCCAAACGTATTTCATATTTTGTCATCATTGAAAAGACTCATACGGGTCATTTTTAACATTTATGCATTTAGCATAAATCACCTTTATTTAAAATGCACTTTAAACATTAGAATTGTTTCAAAGCAGCTTTACAGTAATAAAACAGGAAAGTAACAGAATTAATCACGAAAACTTGAGAAAAATTCAAACGTTGCTGCAAAACAGCTGTAGCAAGATAATAGTGTCAATATTCAGTTCAATAATTGTGTAAACAAGATTATTCAATTTATTTATGCATAATAGGATAAAGAGAAAGTTCTCTTTGTGCATGTGCAAGTGTGCATTAGTTATGGTCTGAGATAATTGTGTTTGACTGTGTTTATAGTTTATCTCTCTGGAATCTTTGAACACTAATCAATGCAAGCCCAAAGGGTTCCTCATGAAACAAATGAGTGAGGACATCCCGTACCCACACAGAGAACGATCACACATGGGCAACTGCTAAACATCTTAAATTCACATGCAATATCATTGCAAGTTATCACCATTTGCCTTGCTAACATTATTTATTGATCATCTGATGGTTTTACAGAAGAGCAGAAATGGACTGGCCAGTGGTTAGGAGTAATGGTTGAGCAATATATCACAGATATTTAGCATTTTTTAATTACCAGTGCTGGGCACTACTTTTTCTGCTTTGATAACTGTCGGAAAGGGACTTTTATTTTGACACCGACAAGACCTGTCAAAATATATTATAATTATATTATATTACAATAATAATAATTTCAAATTAATTAAACTTGTATAATATATAATTATTTGTATACATTAAGTTATTATAATAAATTAATAATAAAAAGTTATTAGTAATAAAAAAGGCAAACGCTATACTATACTTCCTCATTTGTATTTTTTCATAATTTTTTTTACCATTTATTCAATTTAGTGAAGCAGCATTTATTGTCTTTACAAATGAAATAGTCAAAATTATATTATAATTATATTGTAATATTATTTTAAATAAATATTATATTATATATTATTATATATATATATATATTCAAGAATTTATAACAAAATATTATATTATAGATATATATATTCAAGAATTTATAACAAAATAAGTTATTAGTAATGCTATGCTTCCTCGTGTTCTTTTTCATGATTTTTCTTTTTTTCATTTGGTAAATATAATGTCAAATAATATAAACATTATAGCAGCAGTTACTACCTTTATAAATGAAAGAGTCAAAATTGTATTCTAATTATATTCTAATATTATTTTAAAATTAATAATTGTTTTAATATATACATTTATAACATTTTAATATTAAGTTATTATAACAAATTTATAATTTAATTTGGTAAATATAATGTCAAATATCTTTAAAAGGAAATATTTAAAGATCATATTTATCTACTTTTTATTGACCACCCTGCTCTCTAAGATATCGGCATCTGCATCGGCCACCAAAAAGCCCATAATCGGTCCACCATTAGTTCGTGAGTTAAGGCCTGTTCACACCGGGACGAATTTCGCGCGCGATATTCGCTGACGTTTAACGCCTCGTGACTAAACAAAGGGCGCCAATGTGAGTGTGCACACCGACGCGAAATACGGCACGCGTAAAAGCGTAATTTTAAAAAAAACGCCTCGGGTTCGTTTTTTTTGTTTGACGCGCCGCGTCAAAAACTATCCGACCAATGAGATTGCCGTTTTTGCTCACGTGTCTGGAGCTTCTGAAGTTACAGTAAAACACAACTTGGGGGCGCTCAAACACAAAACGGTCTTGCCGAGCACACATACATAGCGGCGAAGAAGATATACGCCAAGTAGCGTCTACACTGCCGGGAAGAAATAGACGAGGAAGATGCAAGGCAAGATGAATGCAGAGCTGCTGTTCTCGTTGGTGTCCGAACATAAAGAACTATATGACAAACGCTACAGCGACTACAAAAATCTTGCTAAAAGAGAACTGTTATGGAGTGGTATTGCAGAGGGTATTTCTGTTTTACATTAAGCGCCATCTAATGTCAGGGAATGAATTTGCATGTTCACTCGGCTCATCGTCAGCGAAAATCGCTTGGGTGTGAACACTAAAAACACGTTGAAAAACGCTGGCGAATAACGCGTGCTGATATTCGTCCCGGTGTGTACGGGCCTTTAGGATGAAATGCAGATTTTTTTTCTCACCGCTGTAATTCGCAGGCGGGACCGCGTTCTCCGCCTAAACAGTTTCCCTGCTGTCCGTCGGGTCGCTGACTTGCTCCCCCTCTCTGATTGTCCCTCGTAGCCATCGCTCAAGCCTGAGGTCACATCTGAAGCATAACTGTGACATAATCAGGATAATTATATGACACATTATGGACAAAACATTATATTTTGCATTCTATGACAGTCCAACTGCAGGAAAATACCTGTGTATCATTATCAGCTATCATTACTAGATGTTTGCTATTGCTCATACTGTAGTTCGGGTAAAGGGATTTAAACAAACACCTAACCAGGAGGATTAAACTTCTGTGTAACTCGCCCGCAACCATTTGCTAAAACTAAGTCTGTTATGCTAACATTGCACAACCAAGTAAACTTATAAAAGTACAAAAGTGAACATCATGTTTGGAAGACCTGAAGTTAAACTGGGCCTATAAAAACGGTTCACCAAGCACTAAATGAAGAAAACCACGAAGGAATTTCCCTCTCACCATCTCAACACCCTTAATTGTTTAATATTAGGTTTTTAAGAGAACATGGTGTATTTCATGAGTGCTGTGTGTTCCCTCTTATTGGGTTTTACAAGTCTGAAGTAAACAAACTTTTGTATGTCTTTCTTTTAGCCTTAATTTCTTAATGTCCAGCACAGAGGACCCTTGTGAAAAAAGAAGCGTGCTCAATTGTATTGAATGTCCAATTGCCGTGTACTTCAAAACACTGCACTGTTTCCTGGAAATGCAGTATAACGGCTACAGAGAAAGAACTAGACAGATGTAGTATTTGAATTGGGTTTATCTTTTCCGAGTTTGGTCTGTTGGGACGTGGAGTCCATTCTGAGCTTGTTTCTATGAGCTAATTGTGTCTCTCAGGTCTTTTACCAACACAAGCCTCCGTTTAATCCAAACACTGGGCTTCCTACGAGGCCCACAAAACCGTTTATAGCCAGCCTACCGCTTGGCAGACTCTGGCTCTTTTGAAAGATCTCTGCCTGCTGAGAAACGTGAAGTTCTTATGAGTGGAAAAGTATGTTGTAATGGCAGGCATTTGCTAGGGATGGCATCCAAGAGCCCTGTGGTGTTTAAACAGTATCCTATAGGACGTGGAGCATGTGCGCTGTTACGAAAGATGAGAGGAGGGGATGGACTCCATATGAAAACATGGACCCTACTGAGCACAAAGCCATCAGTACATCTGGCACTAAAGGAGAACACAAACCTCGAAGTTCTGTGTCTTATGGATGTTTTTAATACGGCACAGATGCTGTTGAAGAGCTGAAGGATCAAGAAAGCAGGTTTTTACCTGTCCACAGGCGAGGAGAAAGGGCTAGGAGGTCCTCTCTCTGTTTTAGTCGACACGGCAATACTCTGAGAGGAGATTAAGGGATAGATGAAGAACAATGATCAAAGAAGCAAGTTCATTATGACTTCCTGCAATGGTAAATTGCGTAAATTGAGTTTAAATGGGTCTCCTACGTTTAACTCATTTTGTCATTATAAACTCACTGAGGGGAAACGGAGAGCTGGGATTGGTGGAGTGGTGCTGGGCGTGGCCTCAGTGGGCGTGGCCTGTGGAGAGCAGCTGATGTTGATATTTGAAGCATCGGGACCATCCCGTAAACCAGAGGGACTGAGATCTCCATCAGTCTCACAGTCAGCTGGAGAAACACAGAATCAGACAGTCTGTTAACCTTCTGGTAACACCTCGCTTTGTGATCCTCAGCGCTCAAAACAGACCAAAGACAATACGCTTTTTTATGCAATGAAAGTACTATATCTTATTTCAAAATATTTATTCTTTAATAATTAGTATTTTGAGGGGATTTCATGCTAGTAGACAATATTCACCTGTAAATGCACTATTTATTTCTACATAAAATAATAATAATAATAATAATAATATAACAAATATCGAAAACAACAGGACAAAACGTCGGCGCCTAACTCACTGCAGTGCTATTTTAGTATCATTGAGATTTTTAATTAATTAAAAAAAGACTATAAATATGTCTGTATAGAATTCTGTTCATTTTTTTACAGTTTTTACGGAGCCCGTTTTATTAATGTTCCCTTGTTTTAAGAAAATCGTGGGCACAATATAATAATTCGTTCTATTATTTTACTGAATCAAGCACACAATATAATAATTTGTTCCCCTAAATTGTGGCCACATTGTCCTAATTCATTGCCTCATTGGCTAAATCGAGGGAACGAATTATAACGTGCACATGATTTAATTGAAACGGAACAAATTAGTAAAACGTGCAGTTGGTGCCGATAGCCTCGTGGGCAAGTGTGCCGACATGTAGTGCTGTCGTGGTTCAGGCGACCCGAGTTCGAGTCCCGGCTCGTGGACCTTTCCCGATCACACCCCCCCCTCTCTCCCACCTCACTTCCTGTCTAGCTACTGTCATCTCCTAATAAAAAGGCAAAAAAAACGATATACACATTTTTTACTGCATGTCATATCCGGGGTTATTTTGAAAATGAAAATGAGAAATGCGAGAAATGAGAAAAATAGTTTTTGTTAGTTTTCGAAATTTTATTGTGTTTTTGTCTTTTTTGTCTTTCTTTTTTATATCTTTTTTTATTCGTTCACACTTTAGTTTATGGTCCAATTCTCACTATTAACTAACTATTAACTACTACTTTTGCCACAATAAACTCCTAATTACTGCTTATTAATAGTTAGTAAGGTAGTTGTTAAGGTTTGGTATTGGTAATAAAGGGATGTAGAATATGGTCATGCAGAATGATGACCATAAATATTAATATGTGCTTTATAAGTACTAATAAACAGTCAATATCGTAGTAATACGCATGCTAATAACTAAGTAACTAGATAATATGGAGAACTGGACCCCAAACTAAAGTGTTACCATTTATTCAACTAAATACAACTAAGTTAAACTAAATGAAAAAGAGAAATGAGAAACATAGACATAAAAAAAAATACAAACCAGAAAAAAGCTCATTCAAAATGTAATAAAATCTCAATACTAAAATATAGCACTGCAGTGTTTCTAGCTGAAATAAAATAAAATAAGTTTAAGTTTTTTATTTTATTTCAGTTGTTTTATTTCAAGCAATGGAAATTATATTTATAGTTTTCGTTTTAGTTAACTATAATAACCATGGCTCACTATTAACACTTCAACATAGAGAAGAAATACGATACACATGATGCAGGAATATTACAGCTAATAAAAATGCAGTAAATCTAGAGCTTTGTGTTACAGTGCCCTTCTTCTATAGTTTCCACTCCAAAAGTGTGTCAAACTGCATAAGTTGCTAACTGTACCCGAGCCCCTCACCCTCCCCGATAAGCACACACACACTGGCTATTAAAAAGAGTTTATTTGTGGAGTCCGTTGACTGTGCCATGCTGTTCTCAGGTCTCGGTGAGCTGCTGCTCTTAACACGCCGTGAAAGAAACATTGAGGAAAATATAGGGCACTGCACAGTGTAGTTTATGTGAGGCTTACTGGACATCTTGAACCTGTGCAGGGGAGCGAAAAGACATCTAAAATAGAGGTGGGGTTTTCAATGGCCAATAATGAACCAAAAATATATCCACCTGACTGATGTATCGGTCTATTACTACTCTGTAATCACATAAACACATTTACATTTAGTCATTTAGCAGACTTACAATTGAGGACTAAAGCAAGCGAGTCATCGGGAAGAGGCAAAAACAACACAAGAAGTGTTCAAAATCCAACGTTCAGGCATTGCTCAGAGTGGTAAAAATCAGACAAGGGGAAGGGATTTTTTGTTTTTTTTATGTTAAGTGCTCACAGAAGAGTTTTTAGCTGACTTTTAAACACGATGAAACAAAGATCTAGCTTACAGGTTGTTGAGGAGCAGCTTGTACGGTGGATGTGGAAGTGTTGATCGGCCTCCGGTTCCTCTGGCTCTGGTGGGAAGCTCCCGATAATCCCAGAATCCGATGAGCCACTAACAGGTTCAGGGACTCCAGGAGTGGGCGGGGCCTGCACAGGAAATGGGGCGGGGCTTTCAGACATTTGAATGGTGGATTTGGGCGATGACAGCTCAGGCTCTTCCTCTATAATTTCCTCCTTCTTCTTCTGCTGCTCCTCTGCTAGCCGGCGATGTTTTTCCCGCTGGCGCTTGATGGCCGTCACACGGTCTCGCATGGCCTTGGCCACCAGCTTGTAGTCCACCTCGCATACAAACCCCAGAATCACCTGGGAAAGACAGGCTTTATTAGAAAAATATGTCCCTGCGCTGCGTCCCAATGTACATACTATCCACTCTATCTGCCCTCAATAGTATTGACAATTACTAATGACACATACTATTTAGGATGGATAGTATATTAACAAACCAATCTCTAAATGCTTCCAGAATAAAGATGGGAATAAAAATGTAAAGTTTGGTGTGTGTGAAGATGCTGAAGGGGAGTTTTCTGACTGAAAACGGACTTCACAGATATGTATTGTAATTGAATTTTTTCACTATATATAGTGTAATAAAATAAACACTTATATATATGTATTTTGGATGGTTTTTTTTGTCACTAGTCTGAAATAAGACTGAAAAAACAACAATACTTTTGCCTGTAGAACCTGCCGATCTAAAGCTACATTTTGCCTGGCGTAAAGTTGATGAAAATGGCTCCACAATGGAGATCTCAATAACTTTTCACCCAACTTTGGAACAGTGTGTTTTCACTGAAATAATGTTGGCTAATGTTGCTCTGAAGTCTCTATCACCACATCAGCTAGTCAAATTACATGCTAGCCCTCCGTCGATGTGATTTGACGATTAATTTGTTCTTGATGAAAAGCAGACCTGATGAGTGATAAAAGAAGGATTGTGACCGTCCAGCCTAATAAAGCGTCTGGACAAGAGAAAGTCTTCAGTTTCACAACATGGTCTAGAAGCGGTCCTATCACCGGTCATGTGACTCTCTTCCTCCTTTGGCCCCGTTCTCACATTTCCACGCCGATGATTAAAAAGTTCTGCCCTTGAAACTGTTATGCAACACACAGCAGGGTTACAATACACAGGCCTCGTCTTTAAGCTGAGGGGAATGGTGAGGGTCATGTCCCACTATGTCAAGAAAAAGCCTGCCAGTAGATACAGGTGTGTTTGAAACTTTGAGCTCTATGAAGGTCAAGAGTTCAGTGACGTCCCCACATTACTGACACAGGAAGAGTAAAGCAATCGACACTGAATGAGGACAGATTGTTGGAAATAACCAACAATGTGAAGGTCAGTTCTGGAAAGTCAAAACAGATAATGAAAGACACTGAAGCTTAAGAAGGTTGGACCAAACCTGTAGAAACGATAAGTAAATAAGTAAGTAAAAAAATGAATGTAAGTGGGCTCTCAACCCCTCCCTCAATTACATGTTGCACACAGAACATTTAAAAAAAAAAAAGCATTCATAAAAACATTTAAAAATAAATGAACGCATACATAGACAAATACAAAAATACATGTAAAAATAAATGAAAGACCAAAAAAAATTCAAGTTTAAAAGAATACAAAACTATAATCAATTATAAATTATATAAAAAAATACTTTTAGGATTAAATTAAAAATGAATGATATTTGTCTATCATTCTATCTATCTATCTATCTATTTTTATCTATTTGGTCCTTGAAATGGTGAATCTTACAAAAGCTGTAAAGAACATTTCTGCTTTATATTTGAGTCCAAAGTAAAATTAAAATTATTAGTTATATTTTGCTTAAAGAAAAAACTTGCCACCTGCTCTATTGCACATAATGTGTGTTTTTTGTTTTACTAACATTTTGTCATTTTAATGCAATATTTACTCATATTTGAATGCTGTTTCGGTGTATTATTAACTTAATTAATTATTAAATTATCATTTAATTTGTTTAATTATTTAAATTTATTTATTCATTTAATATAGAATTTTTATTTTCAAATAGTTACTAAAATAATATAAAATAGTTTGGTTACACTTTATTTAAAGGCGTCAGTGTAATTATAAAGTACTGAGTAATATAGTTTAAACAACATGTTGCTATTGGGTTTGGTTTAGGGTTAGTTGTTAGTAATTACTAAACTCAGTATATTTTACATGTAACAATCACATTGTAAAATAAAGTGTTACCAAAGATTCTAATATTTTTTGGTAGTTTGGCATCAAAATTGGTACAGAGAACAGAATTTTTTATATTGTGACAACACTTGATGACCATTAGGGTTTTTTCATTTTGACATTATTTTCATTCAATTAAGCACATTGCCTCAGTTTCATTACCAATTATCAGAAAAATTATTGTCTTACAGTAATGAGAATTGACATTGCGAATAAGGGTATTAGCAAAAACTCAAAAGTAAAATGTCTGGAAACATTTCGGCTTCTGCTTATGAGAAATGATTGGAGAAATGTGCTTAATTGTCATGAAAATAATGTTGCAATGCAAAATGCTTCATAAAAATACCTAAATGCAAAAATACCTGTTAAGTTACAGGTATGTTACTAAGATACACATATTTTCTTAAAAGCTCTGTGAATATCAAAGCTTCAGGACCATTGTTGCAGATCTCTGCAGAAAGCTCAACCCACATATTAACGTACATCTGTGAACACATAGGCTTTGTTGATCCCTGAGGGGAATATCTGGGTTTAGGGTTTAAAGTGACAGTAAACCACTGAGTCATCGTAGCTGAGGAATGTAACCACACCTAGGATCCCTTCATAAAACATATTAAGAGCTGACAGTGAGACACCATAGTGGGACCGGAGATAATGTGTGAAGCTCACCATCTCCTGTGCCACCTCCTCTGGCACGTCTTTGTAAAGCTCAAACAGGAACTCGATGGCATTGTTGTCCTTGTACTTTCCGTGGAGCTTCTTGGTGTCGTCCATGCGAAGCCAGAGCTTCAGGCTGGATTTGACCATATCATCTTCCTCAGCCAATTCAACGTGAACGCCGTTGTGCTCCTGGAAGAACGTGTGCTCCAGCAGGTCCTGGATGGTGTATCTAGCCAGAGAGATGAATCCACACAAACTCAATGTATAAAACTAGGTTGAAATAAATGTCATTTAATAGCAAAACCTGTTTTGTGAATAATGTTGTATTTGAAAATATTTATGTGCACCTGTGTTAAATTATTTAAGCATAATAATGTTTAAATTATTCGAATTATTTAGCATAAAGGTGCAGTCGCACGAGACTTCACGCTTCACAATCCAAACCTCGGAAAATGGGATATGTTTTCGTGATAGGCTACATGACTTTTATATACACTGGAAAAATTGGGTGTAGGAACAGTTTCCACTCAGAAACTGTTAGTAAATTTCACAAATAATTACAAAAGATTACAAGTTTTCTTGTAAAACATACTTATAATCTTTTGTTTTAACATCTTAACTTTTTTTTTTGGTTTATTTAAAAGAATGTGTATAATAGTTTTACTTTAGAAACAACCCTGATGCATGCCTTGTAAATTCATACAACAAAAAGATGTTTGACTGATTTTAAACATTGAAACATCCCATAATGATCACATATTTGGCTCAATACAAACAATACAAAAGAAGTTTCAAAGGTAAAAGCTACATGGTTTGCCAAGTTGTTGGAAAGTGGAGTAGATAAATATTATAACATTGTGGAAGGATATTATTATTTATAATTTAAGTGTCACTGTTTCCTGTTCTGTTTCCTGTGTTTGCACTAGTTTCTATGGTGATTCACAGTTTGATTCATTCACAACACCAGTGTCTGGTTTCCTTTCATTGGTCTGTGTTTGTATTTCTATTTAGAAAGTTCAGATATGGTTATTTTGAGTTTGTTTTCATTAAAATCACTTTTGCTCATGTGACATTAAGATTTTTTTTTAAACTAAAAACACAAGCTCTGTAGAATGACATCATATTTTGCAACATCTTAAGAAATTTCACTTTCTTAAAGACTGTGACTTTGCAGAATAATTCCACATAATAGTAACAACCGGTGAATATATATATATATATATAGAGAGAGAGATTACATTATTAAACATAAAATAAACATTAACATTATTATTCTATACCAGATTGGGATCACAGAACATTTTTAAAGTGTAAAATCAAATCAATAAGCTGAGCTGTATTGAATGTATTGATGAAAGTACCTTTCATCTTTGTTCATGCGGATACAGCCTTCAATGATTTCCTTTAACTCTGGAACTTTCACCTTGTAGAAACTGTCTGGCTTTATACCCTGAAAACAGCGGAAATGTCAAAAGTTTGAGAAAAACATCAGTCAAAGGGGCTTAATAAGTTTTAATAATACCAATCATTAATCTAATGTTCAAATGTTAATAAGATGATTCCCTTTCAGATAATCTTATCACAGCGAGTTACATGAGAGCTGCACGCAAATAGTTTGGAAAAAGTTGCTGATTTGTTACTGACAATAGCTAGGCATCCATCCACCTATTTTTATGGGAATTTTGGGATATTGCATAAAAAACACTGGATGAAAATGCCAAGATGCACAGAAATAATAAAGATGCATATAAAAATGTATGCACTCAGTTGAGGCGCAATTTTTAATCAACTGTAAATGATTAATAATAGCATCTATGTAAATCTCTTTTTACCTTAATCTGTTCTTGAACACAGTGATGCAATTTAATAAAGCCCTGAAATATTAATTTCTTCCAAAATACACTTCACAGCACTTACACATGGCTGATTTCATAATTTTAAGATCTACAACAGTTCACACCTGTTTTTTGTCACATTTGAGTTACTTCGACTACACAAAAGTCCTCAATAATGTGAATTAAATTTCAAAGATTTACAGCTGAGGGCTGAATTACGGCTGGAGTAGGTCACTTTCCCAGCGGACTCGTGTAATATTTGTGGAGCATGAGCTGCATAAAGCATGGAGTTCACGGGAGTTTTGGATGAGTGCCTGTTGCGTTTACACTTCGGTGCGCTCCTTGGCTTTGTCATTAACACTCAACAACCTTTTCAGAGCAGGCTTTGTTTCGTTCTTTCAAGACACGTTATTTAACACACCTATAAACCAAAACCACTGGCGTCATCCGCGTAAAGTTTAGCTATTAGTTTAAAAACATCATAAACTTGTTTTCTGACATGCAAAAATCAAAACATTACTGAAAGCCTGTTGAAGTACAACATGTCTCAATCCACTAAAGGTTGTTGTTGTAGGTAAAAATACTTTTAACTACAAACTATTAGGGGTGTATTGGTACATGTATTCATCCCGAACCGTACGGGACAAACGTCACGGCGCACGACGAATACAGTCAGACACAGGCGATGCACACTTCAATCCAGAAGGGGGCGCACGCAACAATGCAACGCTGTTTGCTACAAGTAAAAAGAAGGAGAGACGATTGATTGATTGATGTTTACATATCTCAACCAGTGTTTCAACTACGAAAAGATATCAATAAAACAGCATGAGAATAATATCTCATGTATGAGTTCTAGAGAGAAGCATTTCCTAAGCACTGTATTAGCCTATTCATTATATTTACTTAACCTGTTAGTAATGTCTTGATTGTTTAATGTATGTTTAATTAAAATTACATTAAAATAACACGAAACAACTTATGACAGCCACTGTGTAAATAATTATACTTCAAAAATGAATTGTGGAAGAAAATTGACTTTATAATTAGATTTAAAAGTTAATGCAAAACCTGCCTTATGTGCAATTTGCAGTAGTTTTTTTGAGTGTCCATTATTGTATCTAAAAATAATTTAATAATTTGGGCTTTGTTGTTAATTGTAACCTTGGTTACACTTTATTTTAAGGTGTCATTGATACAGTGTAATTATATATTTAAGTACTGAGTAATATTAAGTAACTACATGTACTTACTATAGGGATAGGGTAGGATTAGGTTTTGGTTGAGGGTTAGTTGCATGTAATTATGCATAATTTACTGTTATTACTATGTTAAGTACATGTAAAATATGTAACAAGGACACTGTAAAATAAAGTGTTACCGTAACCTTTAATATTATAGTAATGTGTAATTAAGGGCTCCCCATATAGTTTACTCCCCATATAGTTTACAGTTTATAGTTTTAGATAAAATAGATTTTTTTTATCCTTTAGAAATTTTTAATTATAATAGAATTTATTTAATGCATATACACATTTGTTAAAAAACACTGTGTGTTCAGTTTTCTAACCCCTGCTGTACCAAAACGTCAAGTTTGTGTACTGTTACACCCCTATAAACTATGATTGTGAATCTAACTTGAATAAGTTTCCCTTATTTGAACTGTTATATTAAGGAAGGCTTTTCTATTGAATAAATTGGTTTACATTACATTAATTACAAGAAGACATCAGAGCCATGCCGTAAACATTTTGATGTAATTTAGAGGTATAAAGTTTTCCAAATGCAATAAGGGGCAGACAAGTGAATATACTGTATCAACAAGTTATATAACCGGAGTCGACCTCTCTGTGTCCACATGTGACATGTAGGGCCTTTCTCAAATGATTCAGAGTGAGACGAGTCCTGGGCTTTTGCAAACAGGATACGGACAGGGGGTATTCCAAACTCTGCCTGAAGCTCTAATCAAACCCAAGCATGAGTCTTAAAGCACTGCTCAAAGATGACACACAGCAAGCTCTTTAGGAAACGAGGACAAGCAGGAAGAGAAGGAAAGAAGGGAATAAAGAGAGGATGTTTACTGCACTTGTCATGCTAGGTTTAAGTTCTCAGAGCTGTCTGCGTGAGAGATTAAACTAGGACATACTGAATGGACGGACATATGCTTATGCAAAATAATGCAAGCAGCACATCTGCATGATAATTAATAACATACACTGCCGTTCAAAAGTTTGTAGTTGGTACATTTTTTAATGTTGACCAAAGTTGCATTTATTTGGTCAGAAAAACAGTAAAAACAGTAATATCTCCGTTTTCTACGTGAATATATTTTAAAATGTAATTTATTCCTGTGATGCAAAGCGGAGTCTTCAGTCACATGATCTGTCAGAAATCATTCTAATATGCTGATTTGCTGCTCAAGAAACATTTGTTATTATCAATTATAATCAATTATTATTATAATTTTGTGGCAATTATTTTTTTCAGGATTCTTTGATGAACAGAAAGTTCAAAAACAGCATTTATTTTAAATATAAATATTTTTCAACATTACAAATGTCTTTATTGTCACTTTTGATCAATGTAATGCATCCGTGCTGAATAAAAGTATTAATTTCTTTCTTTAAAAAAAAATGTGTACTCGCCCCAAACTATTGAACAGTAGTGTATCAATATTTTCTGAGACAAACCCCTAAATTATTAAATTATTGAATAATTAATAAAGGCATTAAATATATTTACAATACAAGCAGGTTGAAACTCACGCTGGTAACTTTGCGGTAAATCTGCGCAGCGTTTTGGCACTCTGAGTATGGGTATTCTGATGTGGTCATCTCCAAGATGCACATGCCAAACGCGTAGACGTCCACCGCTTCGTCGTACTTCTCCTCATACATTTCTGGAGCCATGAACTCTGGAGTTCCTGATAAACACAAAATGAGGACGCTCAGACGTCACTAACATAAAGTTTTTTTGGGAATACCACAGTTACCTTGAAGTACCATGTGAATACCACCATACTGTTTGTAAATATGGTAATCATCACTAAGAACCCTTGTGAAAGAGAAGTGTGCTTAATTGTATTGAATGTGTACTTGCAGTGTACTTAAAATCTTAAAAGCACAGTATATTAAAAAAACTGTGTGCAACTAACAAAATATTGATTAAGCAAATGGTCTCTTAAAGAGAGTACATTTTCTTGACTATGTTTCTTAACACTTTTAAAAAGTGCACTTTGTAATTGCCTTTATTTGACAGGACAGTCAAGAAGAGACAGGAAGCAATGGGAGAATGCCATTTTTTAAAGTTTCTATAGTGGCTAAAGATGAAAACTTCAAATATAGAATTTAATGTTTAATTTGAAACTTGAAACATAATGAGGTTGAAGATCTCAGAAGACGCTAGATAAATCATTACTGAGAAACTACAGTAGTATCCAATGACTTACCTATTACACTCTTTGCAAAACTTGCCCTCTTGAGTGTGGCCAGGCCAAGGTCCCCGATCTTCACACTTCCGGTGGGCCCTGTGATGAAGATATTGTCACACTTCAAGTCCCTGTGAATGATGGGAGGGGTGCGAGTGTGCAGGAAGTGAAGTCCTTTAAGGATCTGACGACTCCACCTCTGTAAGAGCTTTGGTTTCATCTCTTTAAAACGCTTTAGATACCTAGGAAATTGGCAAGCATAACAATGTTTACCTCAGCAGCAAAAAAAGAGGAATTAATATGATATGAGATTGTGAGATGAAGGACAAACTCACGTTTTGAGAGTGCCAGAAGTCATGAGCTCGGTGACCAGAAGGATACACTTGTGACCTTTCACAGTGGACTTCCAGGAGTCATAAAAGCGCACAATGTTTGGGTGCTGAAGACCCTTGAGCATTTCAACCTCTTCACTGAAGCGCTGCCGCTCCACTTTGGTCAGTTTGCGAGTCTGTAAAGAGTAGAAAAACAAAAAGAAACAGAAAAAATAATGATTCTTAAGTCTACAACAAGTGGACACTTCACGGAAAGTTTAAAGAAAAAATGAATGACTGAGAACTACTGACTTAAGAGGTCTTAAAGACGACCTATAATGCACTTTTACAAAGTCTTGATTTTGTTGCTGGCCTCTACTAGAATAGGTTTTCATGCTTGAATATATATATATTTTCCCCATATTCTCCATTGTTGTAGCTCTTGTCTTCACAGACTGTGTGCGTTTCCCGAAAGCATCGTTAGCCGACTATGGTCGCAAGTTCCGTCGTTATCAGCATAGTTCAACGACTCAGTGTTTCCCGAAACCATCGTTCCAACGAACATTCGCAAACAGCATCGCAAAGTTGTGTGGTTTGAACGACAGCTCTCGACCTGTGGTTAGAAGCATAGTTTCTATATTGCATGAGCAAAATAAGCAAGCTGACATTCAGTACAACCTGTGCCTTTTATTTAGAATACATACAAATGTAATTTACGTCTTTTAGTTTGTCAAAAGATTTAAAGTACCGTGTTTGAAGACTGCGCATGTGCGAACGTGCTCTACTATGTAAGAACGAGCCAAATATTGAGTCTGGTAATAAAGCAAAATAACTGAGAAAAATGAGAAATAGTCCTCAGATGACATGTCTGTAATTTATATAAAAAATCTAGCATTATTTCGACCTCAAACAGTTTAATTAAAAGAAGTTATTACTCCACCACGTGCGTGACATCATTAACCAACATGGTTGAACGACCAATTTGCGACAATAGGTTTCGGGAAACACTCGTGACTAGCTAGTTGATTTCTCCAACGGTGCATCGTACTATAGTAGTTTAGCAACGAGTTACGTCGTTGTATGGGAAACGCACCCCTGTTAAGTTCCTGTCTCTATGAAGCCCCTCCTTCGGAAAAGCACACTGTGCTCTGATTGGTCGGCTGGGCCAGTGTGTTGTGATTGGTCAAGCTCTTCGAGTGTCTTTGGAAATGTCCCGCCACTTACCATAACCAGCTGTTTCAACACACTACAACTAACTCCACCAGGCCCCGCCCCTTTATTCTGCGTATTAATTATTTAAATGAGGAATATTGTGACGTGTTCGTTCCCGGAAGAAAACTCAAGACTACAATTCAGGGAGTTCAGAAACACTGACACTGATATAGAGAATAACTCCTGCTGGAGGGACTTTGATACTTTGCAGACCTTTTTCATGCTCAAACAGCAACATTACACACTAAAGAAAGATGAACATGAAAAACAAAAACATAACATGTCCAGGGCAAAAAACAAACTTAGGTTTAGGTTTCAAGTGTCGTAAATTCTTTCCTCAATAATTGCGAACATCATCCCTCAATAAGCATGATTCACTGCATGTTCTGACAGATAACAACCTGTAATTAGTGTTTAAAAAACTATTGAAACAGATAAGAACCAGCAAGACAGTTGCAACCGCAATAAATTTACATGAAGCACCCTGCTTAACATAATCATATTTTCCCCATGTCACATAATTAGATCCCATTCTAAACATAGGTTTTTTGAAAAACTGGACTACAAACAAGCAATGACTTGCCAACAAGGCCATTTCTGTCCTCTGGTGGTTATGAAAGGCTTGATTTAGCTGGTCTGGGCCTCTCAGCCGGGTGAGGAGGATGGAAAACTCCTCAGAGACACCAGCTCAAGCACCATGAATCCTACATTCAATGAGTTCTGGGAAAAGTAGTGTGTGTTTATGTCTCGAGTGACCAGATATAAAAACATACAGTAGAGAGGCAGAGGGAGGACGAGATCTACATTTAACTCTGTATTTAAAGATGCTTTTCATGAGAAATGACAATAGACACAAATGAGACAATTTGTTGAACGACTTATGAGAGTGTCCAAGAAAAGGATGGGGGGAAAAAAAATCTACCTTTATAAATCTATCATGTACTGTATAGGCCTACTGTGTCAAGTTCTTAGAAATGTGCTCTGGGTTCATGTGGTTTAAAAAGAAACCACTTATACAATTTTCAAGAAAAGATTCAATCTAATGCCTCTAAAACATGGGTAATAACTGCTTTTAATAATTGTTACAAGATACAAAGTAGGCCTATTTAAATATCTTGAATTTTTAGAATCAGAAATAAAATTTTGGGGGAATTTTACCACATGCCATTTTTCCTTGTCTTGTGATAAAAAGGTCAAATTACTCGATATTTTAAGAGACTTATCGACCTTGGCACACAGTCATGAGTCCTGACAGAGGTCTTCTCTATGACATCATTTCCTGCTATATTTTTTTCATTTATGTTGGTTGCACTACATGACTTTGATTTGGTAGCCAATCTATTTCAAATATTTGTAATATTTTAACAAAACTGTGTAATAGCTTAGGAATGATAGTAAAAGATTATGCATTTAATTTTTTTCAGGACAGTTGCTTCATCCTGACACATTTAATTTTATGCCCCCAAAAATATCAAAATATATTGTGTGATTTAAATATAACAACATGCTCAGAAGTCATTGTATATCTGAAAACTAAAATCATATTAAAAAAACATCGCTACTTGAAATAAAATAAATGTTAACTGAAATAAACAACGTCCATGAAATAACTTATTTTATTTCAGCTAGTTGCTAAGGAAACATTTCCCTATAGTTTAGTCTAAAACTGAAATAAAAATAAAAACATAAGACATATTTTTTTTTTTTAAACTAATAAAAATTACAAAAAAACATTACTAAACCTTTAATGTAGTACTGACACTAAAACTCTGAAAACGTACATGATACATATTGTTGCATTTTTGTATTGCAATATATATTGTTACACCCTATTGATTCGTGCTCAAACATGTATCTCTCCCAACCCAACATAACTACTGTATCCCTAAACTTGGCCCAAGGCTTTGTGACACCAAATGATTGATAAGCATTGTTGGTCTTACGCACACATCGAGTCCCTCAGTTCACTCACTCACGCTTTATGTCAGTTCACCTGAAGTACAGTACTATCCCCCACAACCACTGCCAAACATAACCACACATTTACACATGATACATATACACGGCACTAATCTTATTAGCGACTCCAAACATCAGTTCTGCCTTTTCCGTCAACATAGGATTGCCTTTCAGACTTGAGTATGTGTACAATCAACACTGAGCTTCTGTCCCCATAATCTGCCTCATACTGTGACGCAACTGAGTCCTTCTCATACACACGGGCACGTTTTGAGCACAGTTAATGTCATTATCTCATCAAATACACTCTGTAGGACTATATCTGTGCCGGGAAAACAAACTGACGGAGGTAGCTCTTACTGTCACCAGCAGAGCCTATACGAAGAAGTGCACGAACACGTATTTAGGTAACCAGAACCTTTCTCCAGGATGTAAATGTCATAAAGATACATTTGACTTTCCATCTCTCTCTCTCTCTCTCTCTCTCTCTCTCTCTCTCTCTCTCTCTCTCTCTCTCTCGACCCTGAGTAAGCAACACTAAATCAAGAGGTTTCCATAAAAATATTTCATTTGACAAACTGTAAGTTCAACCACTGGTACACAAACAAGAAGTTAATATTGAGCACCACATTTTAGACACAATATTGCCAATTACCAATTGCTCTGTTAACGAAAATGTATCTGAGTTAAGTCAAAGTAAAAAATCAACCATGGCATTGCATTGAATGCTCACTTGTAGTGTACTTCACATCTTAAAAGCATTTCTTTTTAAACTGTACTTTAGTATTACAGGAACGCTTTCATAACTACTGTATGTTTTTTTTTTTTTAACACACTTAAGTAAACTTTTTAAAGGACCACTTTGTAAATCTCAATATAAAAGTTGTACCTTGAAGAACATTTGAAATAATCATGCTTTAATAATCTTTTGTCGTCCATTAAAGAAGTACACTTATTTTGATGTGTTGACTAACATAGTTAAACACATGTAAAGTACTTGATTATAATTTTAACTGTGGAGTGTTATTGATTACATTTCAAGTTTACATATTTTAAATGTATAAATTGTAACTTCATTACAAATGTCTTATTACAAATATAATTAAAAACATGACATACAAGCTTCATTAGAAATGACATTAAAGTATATTTTAGTTTACCATAAATGGTCATTATTCAGCAGTACTCTAACCCTATTTCAAAGACAATAAAAATATTTGTGTTATTACATATAAAGATTTATTTAAGTCCTACTTAAGCGGGTCAAAAAAGCACCTCTTCAAAGGTTTAAATTAACAGTATTTATAAAACAGTATGCAAAAACAGTATGCAAAAAAATTACTTATTACAAGATGATTTGTGAATGGCAGTGAATCAGCACAACAGAGTCAGGTCACATAACAATGACAACATGACAAATGGTAGCAAAGTAAGTACTTATTTAAAATAAGTACCAACTCAGAGAGTAAGCGATTTCCGCAGCGCTATTGGTTTTGCTCCTGAATTAATCCATGTTTTGAATTTGAATGAATTGACTGAGTGAATGATTCAATGACTCATTCATAAAGACAATCACTTTTGACCCTGTAAAATTCCCACCACATAATGATGGTCTGGAGATTATGCTGTAAAAAAAGTTGAATAGTTTGAAAAACTATAGTTTAGTCAATCTCTACAAGGCACAGTCTCTTGTGGCTCGTTGTTTTATTTGAACAGCTTGGCACAGATGGAAACTAGCACTTGTAGCTAACTCTGGCTTGTTTACAGCAAGTAACTTGTTTGTTGATCAATGAGCATTGTCCGCATCAAATTAAATGAAAAATTAAAAATTTAATTGTTTGTGAAACAGTAATGTATTTCATGAATTGGTGATTTAATCAAGGGGCATTAATAGGCATACTGCAAAATACTGTCCATTTTAAGACAGGCCTTATTTTTTACTCGCATTACAAATGTGTCGCTGATTGCTGAACTCTGGACAAGCCAGTAGCAACAAAAAGTAAAACCAACGCTGGCCATTTTATTTTCAAAAAATATTTGAGAAATTCTTAAGATTTTCTAACATCCTGGGGTGTGGGGCCTGTGGGACCTGCACTGTTAAAACATGTTAGAACAGCATGACTGATACACGGTGGGCTTAAACAGGGGCAATCCTGCAGGATTATACCGGCCTTGAAACAGCAGCTCGAGTTAAGGACAGCCTGAGGCACGGAGAGGTAGCGATTACAAAATGACACATAACAACCTCTACAGGCTTATCGTGATTGAAAGAAGGAACCTAAGGGCTTCTCAGCCATATGGTAGCGCTTTTGTGCTTGACAAAAATGAGAGGAGTATACGCATATGGGACAGCTATTATGAAAAATGTTTCGCTGTGTGTTTTTTGTTATTGGCACATTGAAAGCATCATTGTTGTGTGGTACTATTTACAGGACAGAACCTGATTTTAGTTCCCACAGATTGACCAAACTGCACGCAACATTTCTAGTATTTTGACACTTACTGTAATGTGCCGTTTATATAAAATACCTACACTAAATGCAATATTAGAATTAGAATATTAATTCTGGGAAGGGATTTACGAAAATTATTTTAAGGAAAGTAGTAAGTGTAATTTTTGGAAAAATCTTAAGAATTTCTCGAATATATTTTTTAAGAATAAAATGACCAGTGTTGATTTTACTTTTTGTTGCTACTGGCTTGACCAGAGTTCAGCAATCAGCGACACATTTGTAATGCGAGTAAAAAATAATGCCTGTCTTAAAATGGACAGTATTTTGCAATATGCCTATTAATAGTATATGATAAATACCTAGACTAAACACAACATTTGAATTAGATTTATAACTAAAAAAAACGTTCGAATGAATTTTGAATGAAATGACAGGTGTTGCATTAATATCTATTATATGCAGGAAGCGTTATGTTGGTTAATGCTTAATTACAACAATTAATTCGAAACAACCCAACATCTTACTTTTGGGGATTTGAAGCTTGTTCTAACTTAAATAAGTTATTTAAGATTTTTAAGAACACTTGTAAAGAATTTAAATTCTCCTTACGTTTTGTCTTAAGAACAATAATAAGTAATCAAAATATTTATTTTTCTTAAATTGTAGAACAAGAAGAATTTTATTTTTAAGATTGCTTCATGAATCCAGCCCTTGGTTATCATATGTAAATGCCTTTGGTGTTCATGCAAATGGGAAGTGTTTTTATTTTCATATTTTTTTACATTTAAGTTTTATTATACAAACGGTTACTATCAATTTTAAAATGTGTGCTTGTATTTCTGTTTGTTATTGAAAGATATGCTGATGTAAGTTTTTGGATTGCATTTTATTATAAATTGCCTCATTGTGTTATTATATCCCTGAATGTCCAGAAGAACAAATGCACAGAAACACATGTGTGTTCAATCAGAGCACACCGCTGGGGGTTGAGAGCAGTGCGGGCCAGCAGTTTCACAGCGCTGGTTAACCCCAAACTGCCCAGACCAGAATGCACTGCTTCAAGAATACCGGCCTCATCTGAACTCCTGCCAAACCACATCCATTAATTCCAGAGAAAAATCCAGTGTAACTTTGGATGAAAAGTTAGAGAGATCGTATTCCAGGAATTTGCTGTCATTTTTCAAACGTCAAATCCCCAAATCTTTCAGAAAAGCAGAGTAAGGATGCACTCACATTCACTCCGTGTCCGAGCACGCTTACGTCATTTACGATGAAACTTTTAAGATAACAGGAAGAAAAGCACTTTTGCAAATAGACTGCCTATTAGATTTATCATTTATGCTACACAGCGATTTCACTTGATCGTGCTGAACGTATCAGATTATTATGGAGGCAGCAGACGTTGATGGAGGGATTTGCAGATTTACTAGAAAAAAAACTGCAATTCCTATTTGGCAGTAAGGTGAGAACCAGACCCTAAATCACAAAGGAAAGGATGGAAATCAGATGATATCAAAATTATTATAATTGATTGATTGAATGAGTTCATGACGGTATCTTTCTTAAAGGGATCCTTTAAGAAATGCTTTGCTATATTATTATGCTTTTTCACTTTTTCATCTTTAGTTAGTGTGTAATGTTGCTGCTTGAGCATAAAAAGGTTACAAAAGCTCAGTCACCTGCAAAGGAAGATATTTTATTTAACAGAATCCACTTTCCAAGAACTACAACGAACGTGTTTTTTTCTGGATCGTGTGAAGTCATAATATATAATATTACTCATTTAAGACTAAAATGCATGTTTGAGCTGTTTTAAAAGCAACTTGCACTGGCATATCTTAAAATATGTCAGTGCCATTGTTTTGTCTCAAGATGCACACCAGTAATATATTTTTTTCTAAGTCATGTTTAAATGCTAATCCTGGCTTCATCTAAGCCCTGTGTGTGAAATCAGGCCTTAGAGGGATAGTTCTGCAATGGGTAGAATATGGGTAACCAAACAGTTTATGGGCCCCGTTTAATTTTTTCTCCATACTATGGAAGTCAAAAGGGCCCCAAACGAAATCTTAATTTTGCTTCTCAAGTAAATGTATCTTGATCTTGAAGAAATGTTGAGATATTTTGGAAAACAAGACAAAAATATTGAGCAACAAAATAATAATTGAGCCGTGTACTATTACTACTACTGAATTAATTACGTAGCTCACAGCCACAAGTTGCTATTAAACACACCTCCACCAGCTAATGGAATAAACAGATCAGACTTATAACCATCAACACATGCATATTGCATCAGGTTTGTAAATGGCACCGGGCACATTTGTAGACAATGAATGTCTCTCTGTTGAGTCCTTTGACATACAGTACAAACCGCGAGTTACATCATATTCGGTTACATAAGTAGAGTCATTAGAGAATTTAGAAACTTGACTTTTTGTTAAATTACAACTTTGGTCCAAAGAGTACCGAAACATCAACAAAAATTCATTCATTCCAGCAAGTAAACAGCACTGGAAGAAGACGACGACGATGCAGGGAGATCATAATGAAAATGAATATAAACGCTCCAGGGGCTCCAAGCTCCAATTTTCTATTGAATCACATCCAACACTAAATCTGTATGAAATACATGAGACAAACTTAAATCCTCAGACACCATGCTTCATTTTCATGACATTTCAAGCTGGATAGAACATTATGAATTTTTTAATGTAAATATTAAAGATGAAATAATGCTTGTTGCGCCTCCTTTTTGGAAAATATTTCTCACCCTGCCCTCAGGCATTATTTTAGGTGTAATATGCTCTGACATGTTACAGGACATCCGTTACATTAGTGTGGAACATTGTGTTTATTATAATAAAAACAATTATAACTGAACATCGTGTACCCCTTATTAAAATATGTGCAAATGTCAGTCAGAATCAATATTATAGTAATTCAGACATTACATCATTTAATTATTTATAATGTATTGCATAAAATTCGATTGCGTCGATGACATAATATTATTTAATAATAACATTCTTTTTAACAATGTAACAATATCTCTACATCATTTACTAAATTCAACACATACTGCACCGGTTGCATGTTCATTCATCAGATATCTCTGAAAAATCATTAAAAAATAATCAGATTGCATTGCATCTGGGTCTGCTGATGGCATGATGTTTCTGTTGTAGTTTCAGCTCAGTACAACTTGCTCACGCTTTTTTACTCATCCCTTCCATGAAACTTATATTGTGGTCTGGTCATGGGGGTCTGCAGAAGTGTGTGTGATTAAATCCAGGCTGAAATGTTCTGGCCCAGCTCCACATGCGTGTTAACTAAGCAGTGTTGATGTTAAAAAGCTCCACATGAGTAAGGAGCACCTGTCAGCACCTTCATTAAGATCAACACAAGCTGTGCAGGAATATGCCGATGTCACCAAACACCAGCACTATAAAGACCCTGAAATACTTCAAGCGATATCGAAGAACAAACTGGCGTGACGTCATTTTGAACAAAATCAGGCCAAAACGGAGTTTGTTTCAGGAGTTTCAAACAGCTTGCCAATGAGGACTTTCCAAAAAACTACCATTGGTACGTGGCGATTACATAATCGGACATACTGAAAAAAACAAAAACATGAACACGCTGGAAACCGACTTTATAGAAGAAAATGAATATGTAACTCTAATTGAAAGAGACACTGAGAGGTTTAATACTGTAAAGATACGTGCTTTATGCAAAATATATTGTATAAAGTGGCATATAAATAAATGTGACGTGACTGGAGTGCCGAATTGCAGGGCTGGTGCAAACATCCACATCGCTATGGTCAGAATCTGCTGTTTTCTCACCACTGTCATTTTTGTTTGTGTCTATTTCGTTGTTAAAAGAAAAGCGTGAAGCACGTAATCTAAACGGCGTCAGGATTTTCGCTAACAGAATACTGCAGCAAAAGGTATTGCAAACATTTTTTTACCCCTAAGCAAAGAACGAAAAAATGCACGCAATTATATATGGGGATTAACACTGTCCTGGTGTCACATCTTCCGTATATCACAATGAAGAAATGTTGCTGCAGTGCAGCAGAGAAGCATTCAAGTGTAGAAAAATCAGTAAAAGTGATAGAAGAGGAAGCTTTTTCCATTAGGACATATTAGGAATAAAAGAAAAAATCATCCCAATAATTTTGGAGTGGAATGTGATCAGGACGTGTTTTCATAATATTCACCCTAATATAGCTTTCATAGAGTTTATTTATCATTCGGCTAGGTTATGTTTCAGTGTATTTATTGACAGAAGAGCTATACCGTATTCATCAAGTGGATCTAGGCTGCACAAAATGTTCCTCCTTATCTCTGAGTGTGTGTGTGTGTGACTGTGTGTGTGTGTGTGTGTGTGTGTGCGTGCAGGAACAAAAGAGGCTTTAAATGAAGGTTAGTTTAACAAGACTTATCTCCAGAGCACAACAGTGACCAACCACTTTATCGACCTTGGTTCCAGAAATATTTTTCTCAATCAAAACATTTCTGATTATTGCAACTTAAAATCAGCATATTACAATGATGTAATGATGCTGAAAATTCAGCTTTACATTACAGGAATAAAGTACATTTGAACATATATTAAAATAGGAAACAGATACTTGAAATTGTTTGCAAAATATTACTGTTTTTACTGTATTTTAATGCCTTGATGAGCATAAGAGCCTTCTTTCAAAAACATTAAAAAAATTTTTTTAATTATTCATAACTTTTAGGTGTCTATTTAGTTTATTCTAATATATATATATATATATATATATTGAGCACTATCACCAATATTAAATGTGACCATAAGAACAACATTTATTCAGTTCCACCACTCATCTTATTATGACTGTACCTTGTTCTGGGAACACACTGGCAAATATTTGGCATTGTGCTCTCATTCAAGAGCTGATAGTGTTACTATTAATAAAAGCAGCGGCAGGGACACATACTGTGAGAGAAACTGATAGTGACCGTCAGCACAAAGAGAGAGGTGCGGCTGAACAGACTGAGAGGAAGAGACCAAAATATAGGTTAACACAAAGCCTTCATGTCACAGTAAGTGGCTGTAAGTGATGGTTGTCCAGAGAGACATTTCAGTCTTTCCCAAAAATACACACTGAGAAGAAGCAGTTTTAAAGTCAAGCATAAAGATCTCAAAAAACAAGTGCACTACAGTTTGAACCTTAAGTGTTGCACTGTAAATGATGTTGTCATATATAGACCGCTGTTCTTGTGTTTTGGGGGTGATTTTTCGAGATTAAAGGGGTCATCGGATGCCCATTTTCCACAAGTTGGTATGATTCTTCAGGGTCTTCATGTAAAGTTTGTAACATACTTGGTTGTGTAAAACAACACCCCTTTACCTCCTCAAAAACAGCTGATAAATGATAATGATTTAAATGATAATGAGTAACTGATATGACATCATATTGCTCAGAAAATCCAAACGGCTTGATTATTAAGAGTGTTTAGACTTATTAAGGATTAAAAAAAAAAAGGAGTGAATGGATTTTTTTCATTGTATGGTGGTTGTGCCCACACACCGCAAAGACACATTTATATGCAAACACCATATAAAAGTGAATTTTGCATCCGATTGACCCCTTTATACACTGTAAAAATGAATTTTGATGATTTGTTTTCACAACTTTTTATATTTTGTCAAATCAACTTAGATAATTAGAATGTAGTTCAGACTACATAATATTTTGAGTTTCTATTTATTAAACCAATCTCCTTTGTTGTATTAACTCAAATTTTTTATTTCAATGAACTCAAAATTTTAAGGCAACCAGGTAACTTACTTTTTTAAGTTAATCCAACTTTTTTTTTTTTACAGTGTAGGGTTACTAGTTCACACAAAAATGAAACTTCTGTCATTAATTCCAAACCCGTAAGACTTTAGTTAATCTTCAGAACACAAATGAAGATCTTTTTGATGAAATCTGAGAGCTTTCTGTCCCTCCATTGACAGTCTGCGCAACTACCACTTTGACGCTTCGAAAAATTTAAAAAGAGATTGTAAAACTAATCCATATGATTTGTAGCCTAAATGATGACTTAAATTTGATTTTAGGGTGAACTGTCCCTTTAATATCCCCCCGGCATGCAAGAGAGAGAGGACACACTGCTGGGCTCAATGACCTGCTGCAGTCTTTAACTTTCACCACAGGCTTGTGCTTGTACAGTGCTGTCGTGAGAAAGCATGCACTTTAAGTGTAGATGGTTAGTTCTGACATTTCTTTTTTCGAGGCTTGCAAGGAGGTCAGGACTGCACATTTAGCCATCTCTTCAGAACAAGCAGCTACTTACATGTTGTTCACAAAAACGTATGATGTACACAACCCCAGGGTTAACAATTTGCATTAAATAGGTGATTTAAAAAGGCCAGACCAACAAAAGGTAACAGACGTCATGAAGCATAGATTTATGCTTCTTGGTTCAGGGGCTGATTTTTCCCAGCTGGAGATTCTGAATTATTGTCTTTGACCTGTTCTTGTGAATGACCCCCTTATCATTATGGGACAATCTCTCCTTACAGATATTAATAAATTTGCTGCAATCCCTTAAATGGGGTCAAAGAGTCTCGTTGCAGGTAACCAGTCTATTCTCAATCCTTTTCATGGAAGACATTTTAATCAAATGGCAATTTGATAAGTCATTCAAGCATTTCCATTTTATTTAACTATATCTCTTTATGTCAACTCTCTTAAACCCTTTACAGTTATAAAAATGTTTGGAAAATCATACACTGAAAAAATGGTGCAGAAACTATTTTAACTATTTAAACAGCACGTACACACTGTATTAAATAAATAAATAAAAATATTTTCTTGTAAAACATACTCGTCATCTTTGTTTTACTAATGTCAATTTTTTTTTACATTGCATTCACTTACAGTAAGTGCTGTCTTCAAACAAATGTACACTAAAGAATTATTTCTACTTTAAGTCAGATTAAATACTTATTGTGACTTGTATAAAACCAATGCATCCAGATGTTCCCACTTTACTGTGCAGTGGTTATACAATCTGAGACCACTAGTGAAAACGCTTTGATTAAGACAAATCAACTAAGAAATACTGCCAAAATTTAGAAATTTCGTCCCAATGGGGAATCAAACAGAATAAGAACAGTTTTCCTATTCATTCAATCTGCCTACATTATTTAGTCTGGAAAAACTGCTGCTTTCTGCCAGTCTGTTTGGTCTTTTTTCCATTCAGATTTATTGATTTCTGGGTATGGGTGTTTTCATTAGCCAGAATGACTCAATGTTTTCCTCAAGCTGAGAGAAGGACATAAAAGCACAATGAAGTGATAGTTAGATAGCTGGCAGTGTTGTTCATTCTGAGGAAAACGGTTTGGAAACAGACTAGGCTCTTTCTTTGTTCTCTGTTTGAAGGTTATGCTCTGATACTCATACTTTCTCCCTCCCTCGTGGAAAAAATCATGAAAATATTGAGTTTTCAGTTGACTGGAAACACAAAATGCACTCCTCTCGCTTGTTCAGACCCCTTTAACACCGAGACCAATCGAGTTGGGAATATTTAAGTCCAAATGAGTCATTCTTATGGAAATGTTCGGTAATAAAGATTAGTTGTTTCATCAAAGTACCTCACAGAACAAATTACAACAGAAGGTTTTGAATGTTCATGTTCTTGGTCGCCTACAGTAAATAAGATGTCTGAACTACCTATAACTAACTATAAGTAGCTTTGCAACTACATGTCATAGCAGTCATTACAGTATTAGCAGACTGTTAGGTTATGGTCTGGGTTAGCAGAATAAGTTGACGTACTTGCAAAGTTACTTATAGTCCATTAGTAAGTCTGTTGAGGGAGCATCAATATAAAGCAGATATTAAGCAGTTTACTGATACTCTAATGACTGCTAGTTGACATGTAGTTGTAAAGTTACTGATAGTTAGTAGAATGTCTAAAGTGGACTATGAAAATAAAGTGTAACCCTAAACTCACAACACTGATTCTAACAAAGAATAAAGATAACATACTGTAAGATATTTGTCATCATTTTTGGGCTGACGTCAAAGACTCAGTGACCTCTAGGTCTGGAGTCGTGTACATTCAGCAAATCTTGGATGCATCAATAAGGGTTTACAGTTAGTGTAATAAGGCAAGTTGCATAGACGTATACAATTTTTGTTTGTTTGTTTTGTTTCCTTGTGAAAAAGTGCACTTAATGCACTTAATGTACTTCAAACCGTAAAAGTATATTTTTTAAAATACTTCCAGTCGCAGATAATAGAATATTAATGAAATAGAAAGGCCACTTAAAGACCATATAACTATGTTTGTTAACACTTTTTAATAATGTCAAATTAAAATTTAAATCATTGTGTGTTTTAATCATTTTTGTCATGCTTTAAAGTACACTTATTTTTTGACTAACATACTAAAGTACCTGTAGCATATTATTCAATATAACATTTCAAATGAATATATTTTAAATGTACTAAATTGCAACATCAGCATTACAAATATGTAATTAGAAATATATTAAAATACATGACATACAAGTTTCATTAGAAATTACATTAAAGTAGTATAGTTTACTAATGTTTGTCAGTGTATTCATCAGCAGTACATATATCAAAGACAATAGCAGTAATTATGAAATTACATAATAAAGATTAACTTAAGTGGGTCAAAACAGCATTTAAATATAATTTCAACTAACTGCATTTAATAATATAAATCTAAACTTTGTTCATTTGTAAATAACATTCAATTAAGTGTCAGAAAACAATACATTCATTTCGCACTTAAGTATATCTTTTAGAGTTAAAGTGTACTTTTAGTTAAAGTTAGAGTTAAAGTAAGTTTTGAAATGGTTAATAGGTTGGTTTTCCTGAAAATAAAAAATTAATTCTCACACCCTTATTTAATATCCTTATGGGAAATTTAAATCATTACTCATTTGAATCATGCAGTATATTTTTGTGCATATTCGACTTTTAAAACAATACAAACATTTTTGGGTAAACTATAATATAATATATAACTACAAGTTAGAAAAGTATTAAATGTCTTTCTTGTTGCATAATTGCACTGCATCATCGGTAAGCAATGCTCTGCAAACACACTTATGTACTATTTGCGTTTTTTCACTAGAAACCGCTGTAATCTCCCTATATCAGTTAGCACAGAGCTTATACAGTCATACATGAACAACATGTGTACAGCAGCTCTACGTGACGGGCGCAGGCGTTTTAACATCAACTGCAGACCTCCGCCTCTTTTGGCACCGAAAGGGAATATAATTGTCCAGAAGGCAGATGCTGATAAGATACTGCATGGCAGACATTTTGAAAGACCCCTTTTCTTGCACTCCTGATGTAAAACTCAAGCTGAAAACGTCAGATAAACAGCAGCCACTCGTCAGTAAAAATAAAAAGAGTACATACATAGTGCTTGACGTGCTCCCGTGGATGTCAAGATCAACATGTTAGGGATGTTTGTACCCTGGAATAAAGGGACAAGGAATTTTGACAGAAAAATCATACTTTGATTTTTACAATGAATCTCATAAAAAAAATTTGTAACACTTTAGTATAGGGTCCAATTCTCACTATTAACTAGTTGCTTATGAGCATGCATATTACTAGGATATTGGCTGTTTATTAGTACTTATAACGCACAGATAAATGCCTTATTCTGCATCCCTTAATCACCCAATACCTAAACTTAACAACTAACTTACTAACTATTAATAAGTAATTAGTTTATTAAGGCAAAAGTTTAGTTAGATAATAGTGAGAATTGGACCCTAATCTAGTGTGACCAAAAATATTGATTATTGGAAATATATAAATTATTTATACCGCATGGTAGTATTTGATTTGCTGTGTAATATAAGACTTTTTTTAAACCTTATTTTCATGTTTTTCTCGAAAAATGGATAACTAATTATAGAAAGTTGTTCAAATTCAGTCCAAATACAGAAGTGTCCTCATAGCTTTATGTCACTACTACTTTTAGTTTCAGGTCAGAGTCAATGCATCTCTACTTTTCATTACTAACTGGAACCAGATTATCCTGGTATAAGAGAAAATGCAACTCAGTTTGCTTGTAATTCATAGACATTGCAGTAGATTCACCAACATACAATCAAAGAGGTTAAAAAAGGCTAAAATGTGTGTCAAAAACTGATTAAAGCATATCAGATCAGATGCAGTCGGCAGCCGAAGGCGACAATGTTCTGCATGCTGAGAAATTATTGATTATGAATGGGGTTCAATTACATGCATTCTTTAACCCTAATATAATGGTTGATCTGCAACCATATTGTCTATTTAAAACCTGTTCACTGCAGTAGATTCAAATAGCATTAAAGTAATGATTCAGGTTTAGTACAAGTCATGCATTTGTGAAAAACAAGTACACTTTAGTATACTTTATAAAAAAAGTGTATTTATTACGGAAATTATATACTTAAAAATAATATAGTTAACTGTGAAAGTAATGTTTTTGAACACTTAACTGCATGTTATTTATGAATAAATGAAGAAATGGTATTAAGTGTATATACTGTCGAATGTACAACCATCTATGATAAACTAAAATAAACTTTAAAGTCATTTCTATTGAAACTTTAAATGTAAATATCAAATAACACACTACAGATAAAATTAAATTCACATATGCTTTAGTCAACACAACATAAGTGTACTTCATTAAAGCGCGACTAAAGATTTTTAAGTCAAATTTTATTAGACATTATTACATTATTACTTTTAACACTTGAAATACACTACAAGTGCACATTCAATTCAATAAATTTTTTCATCTTGGGCTGTAGTTTCATGTGCTCATTAAACATGCATATGAAGCAACAGATTAGTAACACATTGCAGTGAATGTACAGTCTAAGAGCAAAGGAAAATCCCACAGCAGAGTATTTGAATATCAGCTGTAATCTATTCTCTGAACTACAGAACTGCGGTTTTACTGACACACATAATGTTTTATTGCATTACCCAGCAAAGCTTTAGACCCACAGGAAGTGAATGGCCGAGGTCCAAGCGCTGGGTAACTGGCTGACTGGAAATGTACAGAGATCCAGACAGGAGAAAGAGATGTGAAGACACAAACTCTGGGACGGAAAAGTAGTGCAAATATTAGATTTGTCTCTCAGAAATAGAGAAACAAGAAAACACTATAAAAAAATTATTTCTTTCCTTGAAATAAAAAGAACAAAATGTTCTTGTACTTGTCCGTCCCATTAGGCACTAACGGCAATGGCATGCATATCTTGTTCACATGTGCAACACTTATCACTGAATGCTTTGATGCAAATTGTTCTCCTGTTCCCTGTATAGTCTGCCCTATTAGGCAAAGCTCTGAAAGGAACGCGGTTGTCAGGTAACTATGTGTTCCTAAATCCACAACACTGTCATTATGTTCATATCTGATGTGTTATTGTAATAAGCATATTGTGAGTGCCAATATATGCAACATTATATTACGTTGCTTCCTGCACGGGAGTGGTGCTAAAAGCACACTCAGGTTTATCCGAAACAGATTAACGTGAATCTGGCAACGTTTTTATTACGTTGATTGTTTATTGTGGCAGTTCAGGAATGAAATGTCCACTGAGTGGGTTAATGCTCTATCACGATTGGAAAATAAAGTAGCATAACCTATAAACAATAGTGTTAATAAAAGCAAGTGTGAGATAAAAAGGCATTTACTGAAGTAGACATGCCATTTTAGCTGCTTCTACAAGTCTTTAATCATGACTCATAACCAAGCGCTCTGCATCGCAAGTACCATGCTGTACCAGGTATGCGACGAGCAATATACAATGTCAGAAAAGCCAAACATCTCGAGCTAGTCATGTGAAGCAAACATCAAAACATGTTAGTTTACAAATCATGCACTATCATGACTATCAAAGGTGTGCTCTTTGATACCAATCTTTCATTTGAAAGCCACGTTTCTAGCATCAGTAAAAACCGCATTCTTCCATCTTAAAAACATATCTAAATTACGACATATGCTTTCAATGAAAAATGAGGAACAGTTAGTTCATGTGTTCTTGACCTCAAGGCTAGATTATTGTAATGCTCTTATGGGTGGTTGCCCTGCACGCTTAATAAACAAACTACAGCTGGGCCAAAACGCAGCAGCTCGAGTTCTTACCAGAACCAGGAAATATGACCATATCAGCCCGGTTCTGTCAACACTGCATTGGCTCCCTATTAAACATTGTATACATTTTAAAATATTGCTGATCACTTGCAAAGCACTAAATGGTTTAGTGGTCCCCAGTACTTGAGCGAACTCTCAACGCATTATAGTCATTCGTGTTTATTACAATCTCAAAATTCTGGCCAGTTGATAATACCTAGAATATCAAAATCGACTGCTGGCGGTAGATCCTTCTCCTATTTAGCACCTAAACTCTGGAACAGTCTCCCTAACATTGTCCGGGAAGCAGACACACTCTGTCAGTTTAAATCTAGACTAAAAACACACCTCTTTAACCTGGCATACACATAGAAAATGATACATTCCTATTATTCAAATCAGTTAAATGATTATTAAGCCCTATTCGCACGGGATCAGTATTACCTGGTGACCTCTAGTCATTTGTAATAATTGCGGAGGTTGTCTGTGATCTTAATCCCGTGAGAATCGGCCATGACTGTAATTTGTAAAATTCCCCCGCAAATGACCTACCATATTTCGCCAAACACCGAGGTCCTGTGGTAACATTAGTCCCGTGCAAATCGGCATCTCTGTGATTAAAAACAAATTATTCGTATATATCGTATATAATTTTTTCAAGGTTTTTGTATCATGCGTGCCTTTTTATCCATCTTTCGTGAAGAATGGAGGATGCGTTGGAGTGTTTTGCCAGTATTTTGGGTGCTGGGTAGGGCTGTAACGATTTGGGCTAAAATCATAATCGCGATTAATCAAACAAGTTACTTCGATTACGATTATTGAACGATTATTTTAAAAAAAATCATTCTTATGTCACTGGCAAGACTTATATTGTAAATATGTTCAGGGTTATTTTTTCTAATGAAAGAGTGCATAATCCTATCTTTTTGATTCTAAAATAAGGAACCACACAGATAGCTATTAATGCTTATTTATTAAATATTTCAAACAACTGAATCAAACAAACAATTGAAACAAAACAAACAATTGAAACAAAGCATACAATGCTTGAAATTAAAATGTCTTAAAGTTTTTCTGCAGTGTTTGCATTTGACTTGGGTTTGATCGGTGTCGTCTTTATCAAAACCAAAATGTGTTCAAACGACGGACACTGCGTGTTTCTTTGCCACAAGCGGTTCCTCTGTGTTTGAGTTCCCCTCCATGTTGTCTCAGGGGCTGTTTACACCTGGCCACTTCATGCGTTTTCTCAGATTGGATAGCTATCTGATTTATCAAAACGATTCCATTTACACCTGGTCACATAAATGTGTTTTTTGCAAAACGGATATAAATCCGATCTTCAATTCCCGCGCTATATGCAGATTTAATGGAGTGCATGTCACTGAAAGCAACAGATATTGCTGCATTTTATTGATCATCAGCTAATTTTAAAATCAAAGACAGCAATAAGAGAGAGCGTTAACAGAACTGGTAAGATCATTTCGTTTCTTTACTTTTAATGAAGATGATTGTGTGTTAAGCGTCTGCGACTTACTTTCACTTTGATTTGCGATAGTTTGCGGCGCGTTGGCTTGATGAATAGACGCTCAGCTGCTCATCTGAGGTGATGCGTGTCGCAGTAGCGTCGTCATATCTGACTAACATGACATATAGCCTATAACACGCTCTCACGCATTTATTTTTTAGCATTTTTGGGAGGAGTAAAATGTACATATGTGGTTTCAACAACCAGATGCATTTACACTTGTCCAGTTCCGTCTGGAATGCGATGTGACCAGGTGTAAACAGCCCCTCAGTGTCGCAGACTGGACTAGGCGGACTCAAGTGACGACGCGCAGTCGCGCGCGGTAATATGTTTTAAAGGGAAAGTACATTAACACACAGTGGGCGGAAATATTAATAGGATTAAAAAACCGAAAAAACCGACATGGTAAAATTACGTCGGTTATAGGCTCTGAATTTCGGTTTCGATTATTTTTCGATTAATCATCCAGCCCTAGTGCTGGGTCATATCGCTATACACACCAACTACACAATTTGCAGAAAGAGAAAGTTGAAAATCATCAGAAGAGCAAAAACAAAAAGCATGATTAGATGGAGACGAATGACATGTATAGCAGCATCCGGTAAGGAACATTCTTCTGTTAATGATCTATCATACAGCTAGACCTATAATAACACCAATACATTTCCAAGCAATAGCCTATTGACGTCATATCCGGGAGATAAGTCAGTAAATTTTAGTAAAATCACAGGCTTCGATTATCCCGTGCGAATGCGCCACACGAAATTCAGAGGTGGGGGTGTAATTTCTAAATCACACGTGGTCCCCAGATAGTACTAATCCCGTGCGAATAGGGCTTTAGGCTGCATAAAGTAGGTCAGCCGGAACCGGGAACCTATAACACCCGTGACTCGATGTACTCTTTACATCATAAGAAGAATGGCATCTACGCTAATGTTAGTCTTTCTGTTTATTCCGAGGTCTACTGAAGTCAGCCGGATCCGGGCCGGATCCAGATCAGATGTTGGACCTGCGCCTAGACACGACCACAACGCATCCCTGAAGAATCAGCAGAGGTTGTGTCAACTCGACTCTCCCCAGTGAAGGCCTCATCGACACGACAGCCATCAGCACTGATCCTCAACAAACTCGTCTCCATACCGGCGTGACTCTGATCTTCAACCAAATGGAACTGGATAATATTCTGATTGTTCCAATCCAATCTGACTTCTGACCTATAATGCTTCCTGAATCATAATCACACACCGTTCATTCGTTGGCCAGAGGAGAACTGAACGACTGAGCCTGGTTTCTCCCAAGGTTTTTTCTCCATTCTGCCACTGATGGAGTTTTGGTTCTTTGCCACTGTCGCCTTTTACGCCTTTTAAGCCAATGGTGAAAAAAGCAACAGTGGTGAAGAACTCAATTGAAAAAAATGTATAATGTGGTTAGTAGGAGTGACTGTGTTACACGCCACTGCTGAAATCCACCGGCATTTGGCGGCTGTTAATGTCAAGCCCTGTGCAATATGATAAAAGTGTTCTGTGGTCATTACATGAAACCACATGAAAACAGGAATTTATTAACCAATAATCTGCCCTTGTAATCATGATTTGTGTGAAAATGAACAAATGTTTTATTGCCACTAGTGTTCAATTCAATGAAAGAAACTGCAGTAAATTGTATATAAGCACATTTTTGAATATGCTGGGAATGCAATATTATTAATTACTGAGAATGCAATATTATTCATGAGTCACACTTACATGTCTTTACAAAATCAAATAGCATATATCATATTTTTGAAGTTTCTCAAAAATATAGGCAGAGGCACGTTTTTCCAGTGAGTCTATGAACACTCAGTTAAGGGACAAGCTCAGTGGGGGAAAAAATCCATAATGGTGGATTAGGTGAGAATGTACACAGAACGACTTGGCTCTTGTGACAAACTGCTTGTAATCTTCCTCATTTGTAAGTCACTTTTGGTAAAATTGTCTAGTATAACAAAAGGATGAAATTCTTCACCAGCAGTGAAAACCACCTACACTCTTAAAAATAAAGGTTCTTTATTTGGCATCGATGGTTCCATGAAGAACCTTTAACATCAAAGGAACCTTTCCATTGTGCAAAAGGTTCTTTATAGTGGAAAAGGTTCTTTAGAATTTTAAAATGTTCTTCACCCTGTAAAAAAAATGGTTCTTTTAAGAACTGTTTCCTGAAAGGTTCTTTGGGGAACCAAAAATGGGCATTGCTGTGAAAATATATTTTAAGAGTGTAGCAGTCTGTTGTTGTTTGGGTATCTTGGATACTGTGTCTGCAGTACCAAATGAGAAGAATTGGTCTGGAAGGTCATCATAGGTTTGTGTGTGTGTGGACATGCACGAGGCCAGATTAGAACAGGTCAGACCACCGGCTGCTGGCGGTCAGCTCAAGATCAAGCAGAGCCCATCAGAGCTGATGAAGACCTGCAGGGGGACCCGCTCTTCTACACACTCACACCCGGACTGATTTAGCTTAACCTGCTTTAACAAGCAGAAGGAACGAGTCGAATGCATTATTAAGTGATTTAAAAGAGAAATGTGAAAAAGCAACAGTTTCTCACTAATTACTGAGAATGCAATAACATGTTCATGAGTCAAAATTACGTTACAAAATTGCCGTGGTTTAATCCCTAGCCTGAAGCTCACTTTGATCCCTATAGTTGCTATTCAGGTTTATTATCATTAACTAAAACTAAAACCATAAAAACATTAAAAAAAAACATTAACATTTAACTAAAACAAAACAAGGCAACATATTTAATTTTTGTTAGGTTTAAGTACTAAAATAACTACTAAATAAACTACTAAATAAAATAAAACTAAAAACAAAAACTTCAGACCTTTTTCAGATATAATAATGCAAAAGGTAAAAAAAATAAAAATTAAAAAATAAAACTTTACATTACAACAAAAATATAATAATACAATATAATTCAAAATATTAACAAAAACTATGCCATATCAATGATCATAACATCTCAATATTATAGCAATTAAAGACTTTTTCATCCAAAAATGTCATGATTTACTCACCCTCATGTCATTCTAAACCCATATGGTCATTTTTAACGGATCATGTTTCACGAGTTACATACACAAGGTTTAATTCAGCCCGTTTAGTTCGGCCCGAACCCAGAGTAACCCCCCTCCTTTTGTGCTCAATGGAAGAAAAAAAATTCATACAGGTTTGAAATGACATTGAATAAATAGGTTGACTAAATAATGACATAATTTTCATTTTTGAGTGAACTAATCCTTTAAAGATCACTTCTGTGCTTCGCTTCAATCTCAAGCCTAAAGCTCCCTTTTATCCCTTTAGTTCAAGCTGATATTACAGCAATTCCCTCAAAATACTAGGAATGTGACCTTCAGGCATTGGGAGCGTTTTGAGTGTTTTGAATTATCAGTATGTCCTGATACATCAATCCCAGCGCCGGGTTTAATAGAGTGGTAATCCTGGCCTCACTTTCCCCTGAGAAACCCCCATCATCACAGGACGACATGATGCTAGAAAGCAACAGGTGCAAAGAATCCTCCTCACGTGCACATTTCACCCTGTGTTTACACTTCTGAGTAACTCTGCCAACTCAGCCCTGTAACACTCGTATCAGTCCTATCAAAACACAACATGTTTTCCACAAGCCAGCACAGTATTAAATGGATCCAAAAACAGGGATAGTTTCCATGTCGTTCTAAACTGTAAAACTTTGTTGATCTTCGAAACGCAAGTAAAGCTATTATTTTTGTCCACTCATTAAAAGTCAATGAATTTTCAAGTTTCAAAAAGTACCAAAAGACAGCATAATGTCACTCCTATGCAAAGTTTGATTAAAAACAGCAACAATTTAACAAATTTCTCTGCATTTTTAAAATATATGATCTAAATTATTATCTTAAAAATACTGCATTCAGAAAAAAATCTAAACTGTCCTTTATGAAATAATATTTTATATTATAATTTATTTCAAATTATTATATAAAACATTATATATATTAATATATATAAAAATATATATATTTTTTAATGTTTTTTATTTTTATTTTATTATTCTTCCAAAACCAAATCCATACTATGCCATCAACATTCATTTTACATGCAGCTCTGTATTCTGAATAATTTGTTTTTAAGGCATTTTAGGAAACATCTGAAACAAAGTTGATATAAAAAAAATAAAGCACAACAGAAATATCCAAAAGTGCAACCCCAAACACTGATCCTCTGGTGGACTGTGAGAGAACGTGAGTACGTGTGTACGTGAGTCTGAGAGAACGTCTCTCTTAATGAACGCAGAGACGTGTGTAAGGCATGTATTAACACAGTTAAGTGTGGAAAGAGTGACCGCCTGACGCCTGACTCTGACGGCATTAGTGCTGCTGGACATCAGAATGCTGATCAAGGTCAAAGAGAAACAGGAGAAAGTAGACAAACCTGGACAAGTGATTTCATAAATCCCCCAACAGCTTCAGGTACAACATCAAAAACATGTTTGAGCTTTGCACACCATATAAACAGAGTAAGGACTGGCTTTTGCACATAGGTGAGAGCATCGTGTTCAGTGGGACAGTTGTTGCACCTGATCCCGCACCACTGATTCAAGCCTGACTGAACCTGAGCAGGGCTCTGGAAGTATAAATCACATCGATTTTCTCCATCAAGATAATGGTTTTAATGAAGCTTTCAGGACAGACCTTCCACAAGCTCTGAGATTGATTAATGATAGTATTCACTTCTGCACAAGGAGAAATTCAACTTGATTTCCATTTGTTGGGGGAAAAAAACAAGTAGTTGAAAACTTCTTGAAACACATTTAACTGCCAATTTCCCAGTTTAAAAACTACCCATAACTACCCAAAAATCAGAAAATGGATAGTTCACCCAAAAACTTAAATTCTGTTATTAATTTCTCCCCCTCAAGTCGTTCCAATCCCGTAAGACTTTCGTTCATCTTTGGAACACAAATGAAGATCTTTTTGATGAAATCCAACAGATTTCTGTCCCTCCATTGACAGTCTGCGCAACTATCACTTTGACGCTTCAAAAAGTTCAAAAAGAGATTGTAAAACTAATCCATATGAATATTAATGTTTAGTACAACATTTTCTGAAGAGACTTGATCGCTATATATGAACAGATTGAATGTAAACTTTTACTCACATATAAACATTCATCTACGCACACATCATTTATAATGAATGGAAGCTCAAACATGTTCGTTTGACGAGTGAGAACCAATGAGGTTAATTCTTGCATGTCAACCAGGTTCGGTCGAGCTTCTGTTTATGTTCGCTGAAATGTAAATAAAAGCCTAAATTAAATCTGTTCTTCATATAAAGCGATTGAGTCTCTTCAGAATAATAAATACTTTAGAACTGTTCTTAGTTTGTTTACTAATGTTAACAATGGATCCTTCCTGTAAAGTGTTACTGAGAAAAGTAGCTCTTACAATATGTTCATATGTTTTTATACTTATAATAAAGGACTATACGTTTAATAAATGATTTATTGATATACTGTACTGTTGAATATGTAATTTCCAATGCTTTATGGGACGAATAGCAAATTCACATAATTTTGTTTTCCGAATGTCAATGACGATTTGTTGCGAATCAATGTTGCGATTAATCTCGGGAGTGGCTTGGTTTGGTTCATGGCTCTTAATTTTAGATTTCTGTTTTGGACAAAAACACTCCAAGCAAGGCAGCTAAAACAGTCCACATGCACGTGCTTTTCCAAGCATCCGTGCAAAGTCAAATTCAGAAGAATGGTCTGATAGGCTTGTAAGCCACACATCTGGAACATCTGCTCCATTTGCTTTAAATACTGTATGGATAGGTTGTGCATCAGGTCTAAAAATCATCAGCCTCACCAAAACCAATATATGACTGCAAACTGATGTCTAAACCTGCATGGACTATAACCAAAACATTGCCATACCTTTAAAGAAAGAGACCTTACCTGTAACTCGCACCATGCCACTTCCACTGTGGTCTCTGTGTCCAGCCCCTTGTAGACCGTCTTGAACGACCCTCTCCCAATTTCAATGTTGAACTTCAGATACCTTCCATCCGGTGAGGTGGCCACCGCTTTGGTCTCAATGTCCTCTTTCTCGTCCTGTTCCAGTCTGCTCATAAATGGCCGTCGTGGAACCACATGCTCGACCTTGGACCCCTCAGTGTCCGAATCTGAACTGGCATCCTGAGCCGGGGACAGTGGCGCCTGGACGGAGCTTCTCCAGACCTCTGGAGCTGCTGGATTGGCGTTGGGTGTAGAAGACTCTGGGCTGGAGACCAAAGATGGAGAACTTGGAGATGGATGGTCTGTTTTATCCTCCTCAGTTCTTCTCTCTGATAATATGTTTTCAGAAGACCATGACAGCGCTTTGGAGAGTGTCTCCGTGTATATTTGCGGGTCAATATCCACACTGAGTTTATGAAGCACGTATGAGTTCCTCCTCGCGCTCAAGGAGTGCGTTCGCAGCATTGGCACTCTGGGGAGACAGTCCTCCTCTAATTCAACAGATAAACCTGGAAAACCACGTCCAGCGAACTCAACTTCGGCATGAGACATGATGAGGACTGCTCAAAGCATCACAAACTGGATGGAAAAGGACAAATAAACAAGCGCGCGCGTTAAACGCAAAGCATCAAGAACATTTTCTTGCGCCTTTTCTTCACTTTTACAATAAAATGCGACAAATATAACAGCAAATTAGATTATAATAACAACAAAAACACCATAAAAGAGATATAGTTCTTTATATGGAATATAAAACGTCCACACAACGCGCTAGTGAAATTAGATTTACCTTATTTAGAGCAGTCTGAAATCACTCCAGAATTGAAATAGCACATTAAACTCGAGTCTCTCCACACACGCGCGCGGTTGCTTCGCATTCTGCAGAGGCGCGCGTGCACTACAGCTCTTCACAGTGCGCGAGCGGCTGACTCCGCCCCCTTCACCTGAGTGAGTGAGTGAGTGAGTCCCGCAGAGCGTTGGGTTTCACTGCAGGCTTGAGTAAGTCAGTGCCTAGATCTATCTGTGCCATCAGAACAACTTGTGTCGGTTCGCTTGCGATGTCCGATCCGTTCTTTTGAGTGAATTTGATCTCTTGAATGAATCGCTTGAACCGGACCACGTGGTACATTTTTAGAGGACACAGATATGATCATCGTCGCGACGGGTCCAAACAAGATCTATTTAAACAACATTACAATTTCTCAAGCCAACATCAAAGTTTGTTTAGAAACTCATTTATGTGTATTTATTATGTTTAATATAATTGACAATCAAGAGATCAATTGGGAACAGTTACTTAAGAGAGTTGATTAAATTACTATTAAAGTTGCCCTTGACTTTCATAGTTATTCATACACACTCATATAGAAGAAATTTGACATCTAAATTTACATTTAGATATGAGCAGAAAGCCACACACCCCATAGAGTCTGGGTGGACTATTTTAAACTTTTCTCATGCTGGATTTAGGACACGATTATTAAAGAATTATTCTGCCCCTAAAATACAATTATTAATAAAAAATAAAAAGGGCCCAGCTTGTCATGTTTTTGTCTGATTTATTTTAGTCATTTAATAAAAGCAACATTCCACATCTAAGAAAAAAAAAACCCCTACTAAAATATTTTGCATTTATTGTTAAAATTAAGTAAATCCACATTTTTGTTTCATGGCCCTATAATGATTTTGATTCACAATGTCTATAACCGAATGGGCCAAATTAAAACAGAAATGTCACAGAGCTTCATATCTAATAATATCTATCAAATCCATAACCAACAAAGCACACCAATGGCAAAGCATTGTCTCTTATATGGAGAGAATGTTGTTTGTCAATGTCTCTCACAACCAAGAGCAAAAACCTTCTGCAAACCATAGTAAACATCTGCTCTAAAAACGCTGGATTGTATTGATATGAACTCTAGCCTGTCTAAACCAGACAAGGTCCAGGATCTGAGGGACAGCTCATGTTCTCCAGCGGTGCCAGAAACTTCTACCATACAAAGCATCATTCATATCAGAGGCTAGCATTTACTCAGAGCACAGAACATTTGTGCAACTTCCCTCCTGTGCAGTTTATATTTTATTCAACGTACACTATTGTGTTCAATGCATTATATATTCCATAAGTGGTTGGAAAATGTATGCCTATTTGATTAAGTCAAATTAAACATGTATAATGCTATAAGTACATACCCTTGCATCTATGTCTGTGCCATTATGTGTGGTCAACACTAAACTGGCCCCTCGGGGATGATTAATATTAATAAAGGAATTTTGTTTTGTAAAGGATGTTCAGCAGAGGACGCTGTTTCATGATACTTTGGCACGCACGTGAGCGCCACCTGTCGCTCTTTCTCTCTTACTGACTGTCACGTGTTAAAAACAGAAGGTCATTGGATTTAGCAAATATATGTACATTAATAAATTATATGTAATCTGGGTTACATAATCAGATTCCAAAAATTAAATACTGTAATGAGATTATAACACTTTTTAAAATACTCATAATCAGAATAGTTGTTTTTTTACATGATTATTTATTTTTCACAAAATGACAGTAAATTGTTTAGAATTCATTGATTCTCCTTAAATCTTCTTTTTTATCTTTTAGATTTCCTGTTTTATGGAATTGTACGCACGGACCGGCCACTAGTATAATTGCATGTAAAATTGAAATGCCACACAGCAAAAACAAATATTTTTTTTATTTTAATTTAACGTGATTAATTATGATTTAATTAATTATTAGCTTTTCATAAATTTATGAATCTCATGTAGTTCCTTCAGTTCCTATAGTTCCGCTTAATGATTTTAACATTCATGTTTGCTCTCAATCGATGCCTTTAGTCACAGTGTTTTTAAACATTATTGATTCATTTAACTTTTCACAATGTGTAACTGCCCTACTCATCAGCATGGTCACACTCTTGATTTGGTCCTTTGTATGGGTATTTCTGTGTGTAACATACAGATCTTAGATCATTATTTTTCTGACCATAAGCCTCTTGTTTTTAATATTACCCTCTTATGTGGTCTCCCGGAAAAACAGCCAACAATTATTAAATGAAATGCTATTTAAAATGATTTTTTGTGCACTGTATAAAATAGATTTTTACTTTTAAACATTTCTGTACATATCCGAGAGACTAACCCTGAGCAACAGTAATAATTACAGAAACTCTCCCATCAGACGCAGATGACTTAGTGCTGGAAGCCGTGGTTCAATGCTTCCGTCAAACACATGAGATTTGCATATGAAAATCAAATATTCAGTAAAGCCAACACAAACACAGAGCATTTTGAAGGGGTTTAGCAGGAGAGAACTGAAAACGTCTCCATTTATTTGTACAGTATTACATAGGTATAAAAGGTGGTAAGATACAGTGAGAGTCGGGGAAAAGGAGTCAAAGCAACCAGATTTCAGCAAAATGTTGTTGATATGAATTCCACCGCAATCAGAAACAAGACTTTTACTCAAGAACATTTGATCTAAGCCAGGAAGCATCGCAGGATTCACAAAAGCCGTGTCTGAGATCAGAAGACCGTCTTTTGGCTTTGTGGTTCTACACAGAACAAAGATTCAAGTAGAACAAGAGTCCTTCAGGATCGACAACAGTAACAGGAGTGAAATAAAAACATATGTACACAAAAAAATTATTTAGTCTCAAACTACATTAAGATATTGATATTCCTTAGTTTTGGTCTGACATTTCGCTTTGTATGCATAATGGTGAAGAACAAAATCTTGGGTTTCTAAACTCAGCTCCAGTTTTGACAGGTGTAAAACCACCAATTTAAACATGTTCCAACAAGGAAGACCCTTACATTAGATTGGGCTCATATGCCAAATAATGACTTGCTGATTTAGCAGTGGAGTGTAATATACAGTCCAAACAAGATCCCAAGTGGACTGAGACAAAAGATCATGCTGGGCTGGCAGAAACACAACACCCACACCCAAAGTCTTTGAGAAAAACCTGATTCAAAAGAACTTGACTCCTTTCCCATCATCCATAGAGATCATTTCTGCTTTCCCATCAGCCTGCAGGGCCTGCAGTGAACGCAGCAGCATCCAATCCTCCAGTCCGTGAAACTCTGAAAGACACAACACATCAGTGCAAACCACAGCTGCTTCCTAGAGATCCTTCCTACAGTTATTTATAAAGATTTTACTGATGTGGTGCAATGTGCATTACATGTAATTCTATACCTTCTTTTTCTGTGTCATCCCCATTAGAGAGTTCATAAAGTGTAAACACAGAGTTGACCATGCCATTTTTGGAAACCTACATGTAACAATTGAGGGGAACAAGAATTTAACACTTAAACACCTCAACTTAACAGATCACTTGCAGGACAAAATAAGTGAAATGCAATTGACGTGACAATTAATACATAAATAAATCCAGCTGTCAGAATTATATCATGTATGTGGATAAAGCTCAACCAGCATCAGCTTGATAAGTATTAGACCATCCTTGTGAAACAGCTCAGTGATGGTCTGAACATGGAAAAGGACATTCAACTCATTACTTTACACAGAGACATTGTGTTTGATAATGCACAGGATATTCTCTCTCACCCACTGATAAATGAGTTTGCCCCACTCCTCTGGTCTCCTCCACATTATAAGACATCGTGATTTATTTTTATCCAACCATTCCAGGTTTCCTGCGCCAAAGCAAAGAACAAAATAATTGTAAAACTCATTTTACAACCTGGGAAACCGTGTCTTTTTTTTTTTTAATGCTTGTTTCTTCCCACCTTTTTTTCTCAATTCTTCAAAAACCACTTGTATGGCTTCAACTGAAAGTTTTCCTAAACAACACAAGTTATGGGAAATATACGGCAAATATAGATTGCAAGAAATGGCAGAAAAAGAATGGTCTTAAAGGGATAGTTCACCCAAAAATGAAAATGAGCCCATGATTTACTCACCCTGAAGCCATCCTAGGTGTATATGACATTCTTCTTTCAGACGAATACAATCGGAGTTATATTAAAAATGTCCTGGCTCTTCCAGGCTTTATAATGGGAGTGAATGGCTGTATGTCTTTGGAAGTCCATCAAAGTGCATCTATTCATGATTAAAGTGCTCCACGAGTTACTAAAGGCCTTCTGAAGTGAAGCGATGCGTTCGTGGCAGAAAAATGTCCATATTTAAAACTTTATCGACTAAAATAACGGCGTCCAGCTGGAACGCATCGCTTCACTTCAGAAGGCCTTTATTTATTTATTTATTTTATTTATCCTTTATTTAACCAGGTGAAAACTCTTTGAGATTAAAATCTCTTTTACAAGAGAGACCTGGCCAAGATGCAGCATAAAAAACATAAACGACAAATTTCAACATATATAAAAACAAATAAAAGCACATCAAATACACATACATATATATCACAAAGACCCTGTGCTGAAAAATAATTAATACAATTTTATGAACAGTTACACTGACCAATGTTCTCCTGCTCCACATTCTTCATAGTTGAAACAAACTGTCTATAAGAAATAAAAGTCATAATTTTTTACGATTTCCAGGCAGAAGGTGCTGCAAACATAAAGGCTTTTTTGCCTAATTTAGGCAAATGCCTAAATGCCTATTAACTCGTGGAGCACTTTAATCATGAATAGATGCACTTTGACGGACTTCCAAAGACATACAGCCATTCACTGCCATTATAAAGCTGGGAAGAGCCAGGAGTCGAGGACATTTTTTAATATAACTCCGATTGTATTCGTCTGAAAGCAGAATGTCATATACACCTAGGATGGCTTCAGGGTGAGTAAATCATGGGCTCATTTTCATTTTTGATGTCCATAAAATGTCCATCATGTAAAAATAAGACACACAGACAGGTAAGACGCAGTGGAGTCCATGAAAGGATACTCTCAATTTTCTTGTTGTTGAACATGGGGCTTTCCTGCGCCTCGAGCACGTCCAGCGTGTAGAGTTTGTGGTGACGGCAGTAAGACAGCACGAGTGAACACCACGCCGCCAGCTGCTTCTTTCTCGTGTCAACATTTGGCTGCAATCTGCAAAACATAATAAAACATTAGGGTGTCACTTTATATTAAGTGTCTTTAACTACCATGTACTAACACTGAACTTAAATCATTTGATACAATACACTTACTGGCCCTCATTTATCATTGTTGCGTAGAAACGGGCGTATATATTGGCGTAAGATTATGCTTACACTCCTCTCACCGCCTGATGTATGAAGCTGTGCGTACCTTTGAAATCCAGGTGTACGCAACACCTGCCCTTGATAAATGCCGCGGCTGAAAACGATCGTCATTAGAATAACACGCCCCAATATATTCAAGTCTCCGCTTCCCCCACACCCTCATTTTACGCCATGGACACACGGAAGACGGCAAAGAAGAGAAACTTGACCTATCACAATGCATTACTTTACGGCACGTGTTTTGAAACAATTAGCATTTCATTTCGTATCACGTCACATGTATTGGGGTGTACAATAGTGATGATGATGATGTGATGTGGAGTATCATTCATTCACATTAATAATTGCATGACAATTTGTAATATTCTTATGATTTTTTATTAATGACGCTTATTGTTATTTAGAAGAAGAATGTCGTTATTATTATTTGATTAGGCTACTATTATTATTATTATTATTTAAAAGAAGAAGAATGTCATTTTTATTATTTTGTCAGTCTGAATTATTTGTTGGTCATTGAAAGCCTTTCATTACCGAACCCAGTCCGTGCGCACGAGCCGGGCCTTACCCTGAGGCGTCAGGTAAAACGTACAGGCTCGCAACTGAAGGAATACATATGCCTACAAATCAAATGCTTTGGTAAAGTCACACAAATTAAACATTGAAGTCCATGTTGCACAAAAATAAACACTGAAGTTTATAATTACTTTGTTGTTGTTGTTTTTTTGTTTGCAGTGGGTCATAATATATCATATCTTTTAGTTTGTCAGTGCGTTTTGTGGTGTTAGGTTTTTGCGGCACATTTCCGCACTAACTCAAACGTGCGTACACCACCTCCTGAGCTGGTGTAGGATTTGAGCGTGCCGTACGCCAAAGTCCATATTGATAAATCTCAAAGTCACCGTGGTTTTGGGTGTACGCCAGGTGTACGCTGGAAATTTGGTGTACGCACTTTTGATAAATGAGGGCCACTGTGTACATACAGGTTTTTACATTAAATATCTCCGCATGTAATTACACTGTTGACCCTCTTAACCCTACATATTCCACCAAACCTTACTCGTATCCCACCTCAAAAGCAACAAAAGTTTTTTTAATAATACAATATGAACACTAAGTATATTGTACCAAATAATTACTAACATTAGACTGACAGTTCCATCGCAATAACAATTTGAGGCCCAATTTGCAAGAATGTCACACCTATTGATGTAAATTAATTCCAACAAGATCATCTTATACATAAATAATAATGTAACTATTTTACTTTGATAAATTATTAATGAATATGTACGCATACATTTTTGTTGGAACCCCCATATGACTGCATTCAGTATTTTTAAAGGGTTGGTTCACCCAAAAATGAAAATGAATCGGGAAAGAGGTAATTCTCCTGCCGGAACAAGACAAACATACGGCTGTTAGCAGGAACGTTATAAATATGGATATTTTTCTTTCACAAACACATGGCTTCACTTTAGAAGGCCTTCATTAACCCCCTGGAGTCGCATGGATTACTTTTATGATGGATGCTCTTCCAAATCTGTGGTACATTCACTCTCATTATAAAGCTGGGAAGAGCCAGGATATTTTTTTATTAACTCTGATTGTGTTCGGCTGAAAGAGGAAAGTCATATAGGACAGTTTGAGGGTGAGTAAATTATGGTATAATGTTTATTTTTGGGCGAACTAACGCTTTAAGAAACATCTTATAGAGATACTTCAGGGCTGAGTATTAAAACAACGTATATTTCCATAACTTTTGAAGTGTGTTCATTTCCATAAGTTGTCACAAGTGTAATTACAATAACATTTCCAGGCCAGGAAATGGCAAATTTCAAAATGTCCAAATATTTCCAGACTCTCCACTAAGCATGGAACTCTTTAATCTTTTTATAATGCAATTTTAACTTATTACAATTTCTACTTGTTGCAAATCACAGAAGCATGGCTATTCTGATCGCACTAGCTTCCCTTCACCTTTCTAAGCATTTAATGTCATACAGCATTTAAATGCTATTTGACACATTGCAACTGTAAGTATTGTAATACATAATTATACTTCATTTAATCCGTCGTGAGACTGAACTGTGCGTGAAGTGTCAACTGTGGTGATTTGATTATTACTTCCGTAGCGCAATGCAAACAGCAGCATTATTCACGGTACAAATGTGTATATTTTACAATAGAGCAAAGTATTCAGAAAATATTGTAGACACGAAACTAGCTGTTTAATCTGCAATCACTGACAAATGGATTTACTTACGTAAAAAATGGAGGAAAGTTATACTGCCAGGGCCACTCAAAACTCATCGCAGATTTGTACTAGTTCTGTTGATGTGCGGCTCCGCTTCAATCTGTTTCCTCTCTGATGGAATTATGGGAAACACCCGCCAAATTAAAAGTATTTTCGATTTACAAATGAGAATAATATAACAAGAATAGTTTGTTTAGTATTTTTGACATCTAGTAAAAGTAATTACGATTCGTATGGGTTTTTTTAATAAATAGAAAATAACGTAGTATGACAAATTAACAGCATATAAAAAAAATCGGACACATCGAATTCGGTTCGTGCAGGTCTTTTAAAAAACGAGGAATAGTTTTTTCTTTTTCTTTTCCGTAATGCAGTGGCGTGGGAATATATATAAATATTAAAGATTCATATGTCATGAATCGTTTGATTTATAAAAAGTCTGTCTGTAGCATAAACACTGAAAAGTGTGTAACGGTCATTCGAGCGCGTGGTGGCGCTGTGGGCGGATCCTCTCATCCGGGACATGAGACCAATGACGTCAAGGCGCCGAAATAAACAGTGTTCAGGCATGAAAACTAATGCAGTATTATTTTCTGAAATAAAAGCACATTGATGCGTTCTACTATTCCGCGCAGCGGTTTGTAACAGAGGTGGGAAAACAACTGTAAGTTCGCCTCCGCCTCCGCCTCATCATGTTTGTGCAATATAAATAATTATATTGAATGTTTCTGAATGATGCTCAGTGAACCCTGTCTGCCCTACAAGCGCGGAACTAGACAGAAAATGATGTATTGACACAGAACCATAATATTATATGATATTATAATATTATATAGAATTTAATATACATATTATATTCGTTTTTGAAGTATAAAATCATTAGTTTGCAGCGTCTGCTTCTCCTCAGGTGTGCAGAGATGCAGGAGGCAGAGGAGGCGCAGTCCTCTTTAGCGGAGCGGGTGGAGTCTATGGGAGTGAGTGAACAGGACAAAACTGCAGGAAAAGAGGAAGAAAAGGATAAAGAAAGAGACGAGGAGACGACTGAAACCGCAAAGGATACTAAATCGGAGGACGACACAAGTATGCGCTTCACATTTGTCTCCCAGGGGGTTTAAACCTGGGGGCTACACGGGAGTGCGTGGAAAAGTTGAGAGAAAAGCAGTGTCATTAAAAAATATGATTCAAATGCATCTAGAAGTACAGTACTGGAAGCTTGTTTCAGACAATCAGAATCGAGTATTTAGACAGACCATTGTATACAACATTTTAAAGAATAATTGCGACTTTTTATCTCACAATTGCGAGTTATAACGTCAGAATTGCGAGATAAAAAGTCGCAACTATCATTTTTAAAGTTGTATTATGTGGCGGAAACAATATAATAAAAAAGCTAATTGTGACTTGATCTCAAATTCATATTTTTTTCTTCTCACAATTGCGAGTTTGTATCTTGAAATTCTGACTTTTTCCTCGACATTTTGAGTTTATTTTTTTCTTTCACCACTGAATAAAAAAGGCAATTGTGACATTTTATCTCACAATCACAATTCTGCCATTTGTCTCTCGCAATTGCAAGTTTAGGTCTTGCAGTTCTGACTTTTTTTTTCTCAGAATTGTGAGGGGGGAAAAGTGAGGATTGTGAGATAAAGTCGCTATTACCTTTTTTTTATATACTTTTTTATTGTTTTTTAAAGCTTCCGTGATAAATAATGAGCAGGAAACTAAATAGTAAAAACTAAATGTTTTCCAAATAATATTTTAGACATTTAAAATAAACATTTTCAGTACAAAACTAGGCTTTTATACAAGAAACTACATGGCTTTTAAATTTTAGGATGGGGGGGGGGGCGATCATATTTGGGGGTCCATGGCATCTGAAACATTGAAACCCCGCGCTCTATATCATGCTTTTTATTTTCTTTACTTACTGTTGTACCTTGGAGTACCATCCAGGCTGTATATCAAAGTACCATGGTACCACCACAGTACTTTTTGTAAGGTGTAAAGTGTGTTCTGTGAGATATTGTTTGTCATAATACGTATATGAACTCTGTAATCGCTTCTATGTAGAGGGAGACAAAGAAGCCATGGATGTAGAGGAGCAGAAAGAGGGAATAACCATAGATGGAGAAATGAATGGAGGTGGAGAAGGGAAGCTGGTGCAGAATGAGGAGGACTGGGAGATCCCGTACAGTGACGAGGAGATGGAGGACTCTAAGAACTGGATGCCTCCACCCGAGGAGATCAAGCGCCTGTACGAGCTCCTGTCTAAAGGAGAAACGCTCGAGCTGAAGTGGGTCGCTCTTCCACGCCGACCTCCGACCCCTCCACGCACTCCCTCACCTGAGAGAGATGGAGAAGACTCACAGGAGGCCAAACAAGAGGACGATGAGCTCAAGTGGGTCCCAATATTATACAGATGGAAATATGTCTATATACTGTATACGCTGACGTTCAAGTTTAGGATTGATACGATTTTTTTATGTTTTTTTAAAAGTCTCTTCTGCTCAGCATTGCTGCATTTATTTGATTTGAAAATACAACAAAAATAACCCAGTACTTTTGTGAAGTGTTATTACAATTTAAAATAGGCTAACTGTTTTCTATTTGAATATATTGTAAGATGTAATCCTCTGATCAAAGCTGAATTTACAGCATCATTACTCCAGTCTCCAGTGTCACATGATCCTTCAGAAATCACTCTAATATGATGATTTGTCGCTCAAGAATCTTTTTTTTTTTTCAGGAATCTTTGATGAATAGAAAGCTCAAAAGAACTGCATTTATTTTAAAATAGAAATATTTATTACATTATAAATGTCTTTACTGTCACTTTTGATCAATTTAATGCATCCTTGCTGAATGAAGTTATTCATTTCTTTAATTTCATCTTTGCATCACAGGAATAAATTACATTTTATAATATATTCATATAGAAAACAGTTATTTTAAGTTGTAATAATACTACACAATATTTTACAATATTTTTATATATTTTTTTTTATCAAATAAATTCAGTCTTGGTGAGACTTCTTTAAACTTTTGAATGGCAGTGTATGATGTATACAGTTGATCAAAGGTTTCAAATAATTTTTTTTATATGTTTTTGAAAGAAGTCTCTTCAAGGCTGCATTTATTTGATCAAAAATGTTCACAACATAATCAGAAATGTTTCTTAAGCAGCAAATCAGCATATTAAAATGATTTCTGAAGGATCATGTGACACTGAAGACTGGAGTAATGATGCTGAAAATCCTGTGCTGAATTTTTTTTATTTTGAATAGTTATATTTCACAATATTACTGTTTTTTTACTGAATTTTTTATACAGTAGGCAAGGCCATTTTTAAACAAGTAAAATGTATGTATCTATTTCTGTGTGTCGCAGGGCCCTCACACCAACTGAATTTGATTTTGATGAAGAGCAGACTATGGCAACTCCCAAGAACTCTTTTCTCAATCGCCGCAGGACACCAGGTATGATCAATGTGTTTTTCCACAATGTGTAGATTTGGTAATATTGGCAAACACAAAATAAATGAATAATGCGGACTTGAATTCATCCTTTTCTCTCATTTCCAGGTTCGTCTGCCCGGTCTTCGGTCAGACGCGAGGCCCGGCTGGACAAAGTGCTGTCGGACATGAAGCGTCACAGAAAGATTGAGGAGCAGATTCTAAGGACAGGTCGTGACCTTTTTAAAAGCGACAAAGCACGGCCAGGGCCTGCCGTCGAGCCGCCTTTATCACCGAACAGTCAGCGAGAGAGGGAAAAAGAACGAGAAAGAGACAGCGACCCCAGCACTGTCTTCAGCCCCAGACAGAGGAGATACTGAGGAAACTACAGACTGCTTGAACGAATGCCTGGTTTTTTAACTCAACATAATTCATCATTTTGCATTGGACAGTGAGATGCTCATATTTTACTGATGTTGTCTTTTTTTATTCAAAGGTTTTTTTTTACAATGTGAATAAATGTATTGCCTAGATTCTGGTGTCTTGCTATTTTTTTAATGCTTTTTTTTTTTTGGTAACATTTTACAATAAGGTTACAGTAGTAATTGTTAGCTAATGCAATATATTTGTTACTGAATGAATACATTTTTGTTTAAGGGGCTGTATGTAGAATTCAGAAAGCCTTGTTGTTAGCGACACCGGTGGCCGTTAAGTGAACTGCAGCACTCGTGCACACGTAACACACAGGACACTGAACGTGATTTAATGCTGAAGTTCTTTGTTTAGAAATAAAACACTTTGGGGAAAAATGGCAGCGGTGAAAACAGCAGTTAAGAAAGCATCTGTGGAAATGTTTGCACAAAATCTGCGATTTACCGGCATCATTGTCAACAGATGAAGGAATTCAAATTACACTTATGATAGTTTGATTATAAAGTATATTTGAGGCTACAGACTATATAGATCTTGCTATGTGAGACTAGTTTGAATGAATCCCTTTTCTTTGCATGATATATTGACACTATGGTACAGATTTGTATTTATTTATTTTATAGATTATAGATTGTATAAGCATTAGTGTCATGCGTAACTCAGAAAGGAAGAGATCTCTCAGGAGCGCGTAAACATCACATCGCTTGGAGTCCTTCAAATAAAAATCAGTCTACAGGCTTTCATAGACACAACCTGGGAAGGGCTCGTTTTTTTAAGGTTTACAAACTGTTTACACAAAGTGTTTTAAGTCATGTGAAAATTCTTACATATAGTCCCCTTAACATTAGTTAATAAAAATACAACTTGAACAGTTCAAGCTCAGGACCTTTAAATAATAGTAACATACATTTTTTTATTTGAATCATGCATTAGTAAATGTTGAAATTTATATTAAACTAAGATTATTGAATGCTTTAGAGGTATTTTCACGTTAACTAATATAGTTAACAAATAGAGTTAACAAATAGAACCTTATTATAAAGTGTCACCAATGTCTTTGTTTTTTCTTTAAAACAATTTTAATGAAAATAAAACGCAAACAAACGTAACGCTTCAGGACTTCCATGGTCAGGCAAATATCAGGAAATGTATCATTTTCCTGCTTTCCAGGCCAAGAAAAGTCCTGGAAATGTTTTTATCACAAATATACACTTTTCTATTTTTATTTTCTAGTTATGCTAAACTTGTTTTGTTTTTTTTACTGAATGATTCATTAGCAAATTGTACTGAATTTGAGCGAGTTTTAAAAATCCTTATCTAGTAATTACAAACCACATCCGGTGTTGAAACCTCCCAGACTTCATGTTCAGTGCACTAGCGATTCTGTGAAGGGAGAAAAGGTTGAACATAAGCCGCTGTATTAGCGGAGATCATTCTGTGGCCTGTTAGCCTGAATTACGTTGTCTGGATTCAAAGAATCACCTGTCTGGTACAGGCTCTCAAATTGAGAGGAATCAAGAGGACATTTGATGTAAAAAACCCTTATCTGTCCTTTTTGACTCCATTTAAGCTGTTTTAATTCCAGATGGCTCCGCAGAGGTCACGAGGGCAGACATTGAGACTGATGCTCGACATTATCGAGGTCTCAATTAAACCCCGTTCACAAACGGACCAGGAGAACCCACAATTATAATATACAGCATATGAGACAAGAGTATATATTTGAATTACAACAGTGCTTTCATTTGTACTCATGTTAACAGGTTTACATATGGAAAAAACAACAGAAGTTAAACCAACTAAAACATAGAAGCTTTCAAAGAAAACCATCAAAAGCAATCGTTGCAGTTCACTAGGATTAAATAGTTGGGATATCGGTGCACATGGAACTGGTACATTATAGAGGGTTCACAAGGGACAAAGATGAAGAATATACACATGCAAAGTCATATACCCAATTCAGCGCAATGGACATTTTGCATTTTTTTTCTTTTTCAAATCAGCATTCAGTCATTTTAAGTTTAAGTAATCTTCAGGCAGGAAACTTTGCAATGTTATTCATTTCTCTTTGATAAGTGGTACGGTTGAACTTGCAAGAGCTTGAAAACTGTGTTATTAAATAAAACATACTGGGCCAAATTCGTCTGCAAATGAATCCTTGATTTATGACTAGACAAGAGACTAGATAGCTTGAGTGACCCATAAACAAACAAAACAGGCTAAAGAGAAATCAAAATGGTAAATATCTTCCAACAAAGCACAATAAATTAGGAACGTTTACCTGTGAGATGAACAAAATGGCTTCGAAGACAACAAAATGAATAAAGTGCAAATAAATTTCACATTGACCATGTAAAGTATCACATTTGTTTGGCAGAAACTCACATCCGGCCAAAACTAAAGAGTAAAAGATCAGGGATAAGGCAGCTTAATATATATTTGATCATGTCCCTTTAAAACATATGCAGGGTTTCAGGACTCAGGTCTTTGTTTTAAGAGGTTATAATAGGGACAAATTTGAAACCATTTCCTGGTAAAACTGCGTTTGATCACAGGTTAAATCGGAGAACATTCAAGGTAGCTACTGTCCATTACGTGTAACGCTTGTTCTCTGAGCATGTACAAAATAATACATTCCCGAACCCTGCCTCTTTCTCCGACAGACAGGGTTTCTTTACATGTGATGGGTGTTTCTTTCATTTGATCAGAGGAATAGTTCACCACAAAAATGAAAATGAGTCATTTATTGTTTTTTTCTTCTTCTGTGGAACACAAAAGTAGATATTAGGTCAAATGTATAAATGTTTTCCATCCAAACAGACAGTGATTTACACGCTATATTCTGAGGCCATACTATATTTTAGGAACAAAATTAATATGCATTTTTCATACTGTACATGTTGTGATGCCTGACTTTGCTTTTAGCATTTAAAAAGGTTGATTTTAGTCTTTAGTATTTCTTTTTTTGTTTTGTTTTACAAACAGTATAGAATTATAATCATATAATCTTATCATATCGGCCTGAATTTTAATATACTTACACTCTCATTCAAAGGTTTGGTCGGTAAGATGTTTTAACGGTTTTGCATTCTGCATTTATTTAATAAAAACAGTAAAACAGTGTGATATTATTATTACAATTTAAAGCAACTGTTTTCTATATGAATTAATTGTCAAATGTAATGTATTCCTGTGACCAAAGCCGTATTTCAGCATCATTACTCCAGTCTTCAGTGTCACATGATCCTTCAGAAATCACTCTAATATGATGATGTGCAGATCAAGAAAGAAACTTTTCTGATTATGATCAATGTTGAAAACAGTTGTGCTGCTTCATATTTATGTGGATTCTTTGATGAATAGAAAATTATATTTTTTCAAAATACAAATATTTTGTGACATCATAAATGTCTACTGTTACTTTTGACCAATTGAATGCATCCTTGCTCAATAAAAGTATTAATTTATTCTTTTTTTTTATTTTTAAATCGTACCGACCTCAAACATTTGAACGGTAGTGTATATGGTCCTTTTTTTCCATTTTGCAACAAAATAAATCACTGTATGGAAAAGTGCAGCTCAGACATTCTGCCTAACATCTCAAATTTGTGTTTCACTAATAAAATAAAAGTGTTCATTTTTGGGTAAACTGTCCCTTTAAACCGAACAAGAGGCCTTTGGACTGAACTCTCCAGAGATATTAAAGCTTGGGTTGCTCATTGTAGACCAGTGCTAAATATAATAAGTCGAGGACTTTTCTATGAATGATGTATCTGCAACACTACAGTAATATATGCAAAGAACAGACCTCAGGCACGAGACCTCAGTCTGACATTCGACCCCTTCAAAGTGCCTCAAACTAAAAGTGCTTCTCTTGGTTCAGAAATGTTCTCGCGTAAAATTTGCACTTATTGCCTCAGTTGTGATGTGGCCGTTGTGTAGACACTTCCACTGATTTTTTCAGCATAGCTTCCCTTGATCTACTAAAGCATGTCTTATATACAGAACACGAGCCCTGTAACTAAACATAATGCTGTTCTGTAATGCATTACAGGGCGTCTAGTCTATTTCAGTACCTCTTTAATCACTCTGTGTACTTCCTTGGCAACCTGCCCTTCTACTCAGCCGTTCATCCAATCCCGTCTCGTTTGCATAAGCTCCTCCCCTCAGTGAGACATTGTGGGTGTGTCCCGACCCCCCATCTGTGTGCTGTATCCATTGGCTGACTGAGGCATTCCCTCGTGTCCTTCACACTCGGGCTTGACCGGAGCCGTGGGTTTGCGGGAGCGCGAGGACCGGCCGGTGAACAGGCGCAGAGCTCCTCTGCAGATCAGGGAGAACCAGTAGAGCTGCGGGGCCATGAGCAGACCGGCTCCGAGATTACACTGCCAGGGCACCACGAAAGGGACCCGGTAGAAGGGAATCGAGGCGTACCTGGAAAAGAGGAAATGGACAGAGAATGTGGATGGAAACTAAAGAAATTGAGTTGTAATCAAAAAGCTAAAAGAGTATGATTCTCCCTAAAGATGGTTTCGGGATCATTGTCACCTCAGAGTGGGAGTTAGGAAAAGAAAGAAAGTTATAGGAATAGTTCTGGGGGGGAAAAATCTGTAATTATTTACTCACCCTCATGTTTATCCAAACCCATATGCTGTTATTTTTCAGTGTGAGCAAATCACTCACATACTGTATGCCACCAGTGACTAAAAATGTCTAATGGCTAGTAAGATTTCAGTCACCTGTAATTGAGTTAGAGGCCATTGTCACTTTCTCGCACACATGCGCACTCAACGTGAGAGAAAGAGAGGCTTACGCGTCCCGTAAAGAGAACTGACGTGCTCGATCTAAATCCAGGCCTCAAATATAATGACTGCCAAGAGTTGACAGAACTGTCACGTGTTTTTAAAGGATTAGTTCACTTTAAAAAAAACTTTTGCTGATAATTTACTCACCCCCATGTCATCCAAGATGTCCATGTCTTTCTTTCGTCAGTCGAAAAGAAATTAAGGTTTTTGATGAAAACATTCCAGGATTTTTTAACATATAATTAGCCTGGCTAACGCCAGACCACGTATCATTGAGAATGATACGTGGTCTGGAAACCACATGTGCATTTTCTCGTATTTGAGGTGTGGTTTACGAATGCCCAGAGCCGTTTTATTGGGTGCTACGAATGTCTATCAAATGCGCCTGTACGTAGATCATAGCCAATAATTTCAATTATATCAGATGACGTGTGTAAAAACGCAGTTTAGACAAGAAATTAAACTTATTTGAACCTTACAAAAAAAGTCAATATTTAAAAGTTTATTTAGACTTACATGATACTGTGTGTGTCATTTTTCATTTTAATTGTGCAACATTATCTAAATGAGGCGATCGCCTGTACAATATATCACAGCTGTGATCAGTCATGAGATAAAGAGCGTGCGCTGCTTTGCCACAGGAATAATGGGAATACACTTTTTATAATTTTTTCGGATCATGGTGATCGCATGTTAATGCCAAGTGTAAACGCAGAGATTTTGGCGAGACAACCATAACGACGGGGGTCTTGCTAGCCTAAGCCCCATTGCCATAGCCACTAACGGGGCTAACGTTAGTTGATATATGAGGCTTTTGCCAAAGCCTGTTGGTAGCAGGGAAAAAACATCCTTCTTATTATTAAATCGTTTAACGCAAAAAGTTGCTATTTTTTCTAAATAAACTTGAAAGGTAACTTCGCGTCTGCTGCCGTGTTTGATCCATAGATATAAACAAACTGCTTCGGTGTGTCGCATAGACGTTGTCATCGCCTTGCTGCTCCCTCCCCGTTCTGTGATTGGTTCCCTATCTGAGGGGAAAATTTGGTCCATGGTATCCATACTGCCTTGCAGCGTGAATAAAATCGCACTGCACAAGGCAGGATGGGGAAACCCAGGCTAACATATAATGGACTTCAACGGGACCCAAACAGTTCAAGGTCCAAATGACAGTTTCAGTGCAGCTTCAAAGGGCTTTAAACGACACCAGACGATGAATAAGGGTCTTATCTAGACAAACCCTCGTCATTTCAAAAATAAATAAAAAAGTTTAAGTTTTATAAGCACAAATGCTCGCCTTGCTCTGTTCTGTGATGCGCGTTCGTGACTCACGTAATACGCAATTACGTTGAAAAGGTCACGCTTCTGTACTGACGGAATTTTTTTTTGCCTTTTTAATATTAAAACACCCAGGATACGCACACAAAATGGGCATTTAAACGATAAACTGACACAAAGACATTTGAATATGTGTATATGGTCCTCCTTCCTCACATTCGTAAACACTGACTCGGTACTTCCGCCGACACGTGACCTTTTAAATGCCCATTTTGTGTGCGTATCCTGGGTGTTTTAATATTAAAAAGGCTAAAAAAAATTCCGTCAGTACAGAAGCGTGACCTTTTCAACGTAATTGCGTATTACGTGAGTCACGAACGCGCATCACAGAACAGAGCAAGGCGAGCATTTGTGCTTATAAAACTTAAACGTTTTTATTTATTTTTGAAATGACCGATGGTTTCGCTAGATAAGACCCTTATTCATCGTCTGGTGTCGTTTAAAGCCCTTTGAAGCTGCACTGAAACTGTCATTTGGACCTTGAACCGTTTGGGTCCTGTTGAAGTCCATTATATGGAGAAAAATCCTGGAATGTTTTCATCAAAAACCTTCATTTCTTTTCGACTGAAGAAAGAAAGACATGGACATCTTGGATAATAGTAAATTATCAGCAAAAGTTTTTTTAAAAGTGAACTAATCCTTTAAGCCTTGCCAATTTAAACATTCAAGCGCAAGAAGATGTGAAAATAACTCGCACATCCGAAGCACGTGCCCAGAAAGCAGCGTCTGACAGCACACGAATACTGAACTGAGCTCGCTCTCATGTCTTCTAGCGCTTGAACGGGCACTTTAACAAAATTATGCCCGTCTTGGCGAGTATCCTAGTAAACATAGTAGGTTATGTCTTAAGTAGGGTTGGGTATCGGTTGGGTTTTATCCGATACCAGTACCTACTCGGTATTTTTTAAACGGTTCCGGTGCTTAAACGGTTCTTGTTCCGATACTTAAGAAAACGAAAAATAATACCCTTTTATTTACAGGGCCAAACTGGACACAATATTAACTTAAATAGGCTATTTAAAGATTTTCTGATTAAATGAAAAATTGCGCCGTTTAATAGGCTACTGATGTAAAATACTTAAGTTAAGATCAACATTTTGTCTTCACATATTATGACTACTTCAAGCAGAGAAATATCTGACACTGAGCAGAAATATTTAACACACACAGTAGCCTATAGCCTCGTATAAAGAAGTGTTGGAACTTTGTTAAAACATTTTGCACACGTTGTCACACTCGCTGTTTAATGGCAACTGTGTTTGCTAGCCTACTTGATATGCAAGGTTTGCAGTTGGCATTAAAATAGGCCTAATAGACTTGTCCGAAGAGGAACGGCTGCTGTTATCATCGTCTGTGATGTCGCAACCCGATCGCACTACTAGATCGTCTCAAGCACGCAGTGTATTTATCGTGTAATTTATACGCGAAAATTAGTTTTTACGTGCATAGGATACGCATGGGTTGGTTATATGTTTAGTAGTGGTGTGGGGTGCGTGTGTATAATACATTTGGCTTTGGGTAGAATTAGTGGTGTGGGATGCGTGTGTATTACACGCAATGAAGTGCGCATCAAATGCACGCGAAAACCTCGTAGCCTATCATATGCACATAAAATCTAATTTTCGCATATAAATTGCACGATAAACACACTGCGTGCTATAGAGACACTGGCAGCTGCTGAACTTGAACTTTCGTCAAGCGTGTCCAGAGGATCTGAGTTGTAATCCGCATTCGTACAGTTTTTTTTTTTTTTTTTTTTTTGTTCTCATCAAAACCAATTATGCTCATCAGTGGTTGTATATCAAGCAGGGACACGTTTTTGTGAATTATATTTTGTGAGTTCACTGGAACGAATAGAGAGTCTCGATTGAAGCGCGCGTCCGAGTGAAGACAATGCTGGGTGCGCGAGCCATCCGCGCCACTGATCGCAGAGGCAAAGAGCACTTTGATCACTTGATTTAAAAAACACATTTCAGTGCTAGATCGCCTCTTATTTAACAAACGAACGAAATGAATGCTCTGCTGGTTAACTAGAGATGTTTTATTTATATGTATTGGATCATTCGTGCCGCGAGATGTTTTACAGGCACCGAAATCAGGCACCGAAATTGTCGTTCTTATTCGGTCTGGTTACTACCGTTTACGTCGGAACCGGTTCCCTATTGGAACCGAGTTTCGGTACCCAACCCTAGTCTTAAGTGAATGAAAACAGTGGAGAAAGAAAACGCATGTGCAACAGTATCAGGCCTATATTGAACATTTTGTCTTAAAAGTGACAGAAGCCTAATATTCCTGCTATTTTTAATGTTAATCAAACAACAACACACACTGCAAAAAAAAAAACACTCAATGCTCTTGACTAAATAACTGTTGTAACTTTAATAAGGATTCATCTATTAATTTATCCAGAGAAGACTATGCAGTTATTTTACATTTGATTATTCAATTTCTGTAGCTAATCTGTATGTAACTATTGTTAGATCTACCTGAAAATCACTGTTTATTTCATTTGTATTTTTCTTCTATTGTGTTTATTTGTGCTATTGCTTGTAGTTTGATTATTTGTTCTTATTTTATTACAGACTGCTTACTTGTCTTTAATAATAGTGTTTGAAATGTATATTTTATATTATATGTATGTATTTTTTATTTGCCTTGTTTATTGTTTATCTTGCATTCCATGTAAAAAGTCTGGCGAGTAAAATAAAAATGTACTAGCCAATGGCGACTGGAGTTTCAGTGTGTCCGTAGACGGTTGCAGTGTAACACAAAGAGCTTTTTATGTGCAGAAGAACATTCTACTTCTGAGTTCCATTGAACCAAAAATATCTGTAACACTTTACAATAAGGTTCCATTTATTAACATTAGTTAACTACATTTAACATGAACTAACAGTGAAAAATACTTTTAACGCATTCAATGGACCTAAGCTAACAATGAACACTTGAGTTAAAGTTGACAAAGATTAATAAAAAACTGTACCAAATATATTACTCATTGTTAGTTAATGGTAACTAATGCATCAAATAATGTTTGACCTTATTGTAAAGTGTTATGAAAAGCAAGGAAAAAAAGGGGATGAGTAAATAATGATAGAACTCTCATTTTTGTGAGAGCTATTCCTGTACAAGTGAAAGAAGCTTTAAAAGAGACATACCTTCCGTAAACGTAGTAGAGATAGGGGAAGAGAAGGACTCGACAGAGGAAGAAAGTGATCAGCATTACAGCTCCATTCACTTTGTGAAGAAGTGTGTGCTGTTGCTTGTACTTAACAGTAGGAAAGAAAGAGAACAAGACAAATAGAGAGAATAAGTAATGCAACTTGATGAAAGAAGGGAAATAAGTAAGAAGAAAAAGAACGAGTGTTATAGATTTTGATAATATTTATTATTATGTTTTTCCCCAAGACTCCCAACACTTAGCCTTTAGTAATATTTTACAATCTGTTTAATCATAATGATGTGAGAGAACGAGGTGGGACCGCAAACGAATGACAGACAAGGCAACGGATGGTAGGAGTGTTTTTGAAAACCTGTCCGGAAACTCATTATTTTCCATTTCCACTCCCAGAGGTGATGGACCCCATTGACTTCCATAGTATTTATTTTCCTACTATTGAAGTCATTAGTGTGCGTCAAAAGGCTGGTTACTGACATCCTTCATTCTACAATTCATAAAGGTTTGAAACAACTTGAGGAAACAACTTCATTTTTAAGTGAACTATTCCTTTAATGACAGATAAATAGCATACTTTACCTTTAAGGAAACGTAATGTTGGATGTGTAGCATGTAATTGAAACACTTATTCCGCACACTCAGCAGAGGTACACACACACATGCTGTAAA
>JAULUF010000014.1:4197500-4210000 GCA_031834385.1 Semotilus atromaculatus
AGTTCAGCCAGGAACATGACACCCTGGAAGTAATCGCCCTTTCCCTGCCTCCAGAACTGAGAGTCACAGTGAGAGAAAGAGCACATCTGAACATTAAAATGCTTTATTCGAGATTCTGGTTCTTTAAAGGGCACCTATTATGGAATTTAGAAAATTACCTTTCATATAGTGTGTAACATAGATCTAAGTGAACAAAAACATCCTGCAAAGTTTTATATATGAAAGGTCACCGTAAAAAAAGTTATTGTCTCTCAAAAGTATGAGTCGACTCTGAGTCAATTTAATGAATCGTTTTTCCAATGAGTCATTTCCCTTTTCTTTGTGCCCACTCATTGTCGACAACAAGACGTTGTGTTCTGAAGTGCGAATCAAAAGCGACCTTTTTTTCACTGCCCAGGGACGAGCATGTGAAGAATCAGTGGCTAGAGTTTATATTTACAACTATACCACACAAGTATAGCCTTCTATCTAACCTTGTGCTGTGTTTGCGTCATTTTAATGACGATTGCTTTACAAACATAAATGCTTTCAAGTGTGGATTCGCGATCCGGTTGATACTGAAGGAAGGTTCAGTACCAAGTTTATTTGGATCAGCTTCCTCCTCCGAATCACAACCTGTAAGTATTATTAATAATTGTTGCTTTTATGAGTTTTGTAGCATGCTCAATAAGTATTTGTGTGTGTGTTGTGTAAGTTACGGGGTCATCTGACCAATCACCGCAGATTAGCATCACGCAAAGGAGGGGTTTGGAAAAATTAGTCGTTGAACGAATCATTTGGGAGTCGTTGAGCAAATCAGGTAAAAATAAATGCATATAATAAGACAACAAAAGTGTTTTTTGTCATTGCATGCATGTAAAACTGTTGTTGGGGACATTTTAAATGCCATAATAGGTGTCCTTTAAAGCATCGCCTCCGTGATGACAATTACCACGGAGATGGGGAAGCATGCGGTGACCATGACGACGTGATGTAAGACCATGAGGAACTCTCGGCGGAGATAACCAGGGACCGCCACGGCCTTGGATCGGGAGCCGTTGTCCACCTCGTGACCTTTGACCTGGAGCTTGTGCCAGTAACACAGGAACATGGCGTAGATGTCATACACAAAGTACGGCACAGCAAACAAAATGTAGGAGCAGGTCAGCCAATGTCTGAGGAGGAAAAACAGAGACAGATGGACTGAGAACAGGGCAGGGAAAATATAACTTGGTCAAGGGCTTTCCCAACTCTGATCCCTTTGTGAGGAGACGCTTTTTTCACGTAATGTATGAAGATATTAAATGCAGAAATAGTAAGTATGATATCAATAAGACAAACTCTTGAATAAAATGAAATCATTGGCTTTTAAATTCTCATTGTACTGAAGTCAAAATAATTATTAGAATATTATCTGGAAAATATGAAATTAATATTCTTAATTGTACATGTTTGACAGCATCCTCCTCCCTTCCCTCCAAATAAAATTGTTAATTGCCTACATGTACATGCTATAAAACCATTAAAAGATTAGCTTTTCTAGCAGTGTCAGTATAAAAAAAAAGAGTAAATCTATAAAATTTGATACATTGTAGTTTTTTAAATTATATTATCAAATATATATTTCCGTTCAAAGGTCAGCAAGGTTTTTAATGTTTTTGAAAGTCTCTTCTGCTCACCAAGGCTGCATTAATTTAATCAAAAATACTGTAAAATGATGAACTATTTTATATATATAATTATTCAAATAACTGCTTTCCATTTTAACATATTTTAATAAATATATATATAAATTTGTGATGCAAAGCTAAATTTTCAGCATCATTACGTTAGTAACATGATCCTTCAAAGATTTGCTAATGCTGCAAAAGAGCAGCATTTATTTGAAATTAAAATATTTTTAGAAATAAAAGTCTTTGCTGTCACTTTTCATCAATTTAGTGCATCCTTGTTGTGTTGGATAAAAGTATAAATTTGTTCCCAAAAACTAAACAAAAACAAACGTACATCAAACTTTTAAATGGTAGTGTAATCAAATAAAGCGGATTATTTTTCTCATGGTTTTGCTGTATTATTATTGAACTCAAAGTAAGACCATGTTAGGCATAAGTTCAGTGTTCATTTAGTTGAATAAAGATTTATCATCATTTCTCACTGCACAAATACACAATCATAATTGTATGCGTGTAGCCTTTATGCTTTTTTAAACTGACCAACAATTACATCAACAAATGCATCTTATTTGTATCTTGTCATTTGGAAAAAAGAGCGCCAAAACGACATCTGTTCTGATTAAGATTTGATATAGATTGATTTTATGATGACTGTTGCACCTACTGGTCCTCGATGATGTCCTGACAGGAGGAGGAGATGATGTAACCAGCCGTAGAAGCCATGATCGCTTGGATGGATGACACCAACCTTGAAAATATAAGGAAACAACAAGTGCAGCCAGTACTCTTCAATGTCTTTTCACATTTCTCCATATTGTCCAGTAATATTTCAAACAAATTAATTAGAAACATTACTAACAACTTATGGCCAAACACAAGCTGTTTAAAGAGGACCTATTATGGTTTTTTACATGTTCATCTTTCTTTAGTGTGTAATGTTGCTGTTTGAGCATGAAAAAAGTCTGCAAAGTCACAAAGTCCCTCCAGCAGGAGTTATTCTCTATATCAGTGTCAGTGTTTCTGAACTCCCTGAATTGTAGTCTTGAGTTTTCTTCGAACGAACAATATTCCTCATTTAAATAATTCCCGCCCAAGGCATACGCAGAATAAAGGGGCGGGGCCTGGTTGAGTTAGTTACTAGTGTGTTGAAACTGCTGGTTATGGTAAGGGGCGGGACATTTCCCAAACACCCTCGAACCGCTTGACCAATCACAACACACTGGCTCAGCTGACCAATCAGAGCACAGTGTGCTTTTCAGAAGGAGGAGCTTCATATAGACAGGAACTAAACAGAGCGTTGCTGACAGAGAGGTTGCTGTAATAATGTCAAGTATGTGCAAATTATTATTTTTTGAATATTCAAGCATGAAAACCTATTCTAGCAGACTTTGTAAAAGTGCACTTCTGTGCAAGTCTTTACCTGGCCGACACGATGACGGCATCGCCCTCATTCCAGCGCAGTCCAGGGATGGATCTGAGACACTGCTTGGACAACAGGAAAAGGCCCGGGAAGAACACAGACCCCGCCGCTAAGATGGACAACATGGTCTCTGGTGGGTGAACTCTGATAATACTGTGTTCAAAAAAGCCCTCCGCAGACGTCCCGTCCGGCTCCCCCTTCTGTAACAAAATACAGTGAGGAACTGAAAGCTTATGAAGAAACAAACTAACAAATGACTGAAGCAACATTTTCAAAGTAGCTTTTAAAAATGGAAATAGTAATGATAAAGAACAGGAGGGGAAAATGGATTCTCTTTAGTATGAATTGTGTTGCATAAACCAAGTTATTATGTACGCCCCATATGGTACCACATGTGGCCCGTCACAAGCAACTTAAGTCTAACACATGCGAACCAAGTCACATGTCATCGGCAGAACTAATGTTCAGAGTCAACAACATCCTGCATTTTCTGCCCTGAATTACACATCCCCTGTATTAATATAATGCAACCTACTGTAAATGTTCAATGATGACGGACAGTGAACATTCAAAGTGAACGTTCGATACATTTTAAATAGAACATATTAATATACATTAACAATACACTAAATAAATGTATTACATTCATTAAATACATATTAAAATACCTATGATAACTTCTACTCTTCAAACTTTTTTATTTGAGACATTCTGTAGTTACAACAATAAAAAAATATATGTTGAAAAGTAGAAGTAAAATAGAAATCAGATAAATAAAATGAGAAAATCCATAATGTAGTGTTTAGTAAATATAGCTATTTATGAAATTATTAAGCAGAAATTACATAAATATTTCTAAATATATATTAAGTTAATAAACATTAAAAAATATGTAATAGTGAACTACAATGTTATAACTAATAATTATATACATTTTTAAAACTGATATAGTGCAATAATATTTTAAAGAATAGATTATGCATATTATTACATATATCTTTATGAAATCATATAAATATATGTAGAAACTGTTTAAAGAAGTTAATAAAAAAAACGTGTATTATTACATAAATATTTATAAATGTATTATATTACTTAATATCAATCAATTAACATTAGTTATAATAATATTTATACATAATAATAATTAAAAGCAGTGCCATAATGCAATAGTATTTTATATAAATATGATGCATACTAAATGCTGGTAAATTATAATAATAATAATATTATAGCCTACATAATCATACATAATAATATATTACATATAAAACACAGTAATTAAATGGATGAACTTGTCAGAAAACAAGTGATGAGTGAATAGTGTTTTGACACAGGCCCCTATTGTTGTCCAAAACAAAGGATGGGACCTGCATCCCAACATCATCATCATCATCATCATCACTAATGCTGTTGGACATCCATCAATCCCCCGCACGCAAACATGCTTCTCCACAGAGTCACTGACCTCCCCATTAAAGCAGCTATAGCATTAATATTATTTTAGAGGAGCATTTTTAATTTCTAGCCTACAGCTCGTAAATCAGCTGATGTAAATGCACGTGGATCCCAGCTAAAGGCACAGACAAAAATGCGCAATGCGCTATCAAGTAATCACAAAAAAACCCGCAGGTTTAAGAAGAAAAGTAGCAGCACGTTGACTCAATCTATCTAAACACAAAATGGTCGACCACCCTTTTATTCAAAACATTACCAAGTGACAAACGTGTCCCTCTCTCGAAATGACGCGTTATTGGTTAATGGAAGACAATGCTCGTGTATTTGCGTGATAATAAAGGTCGCCAACATTGGAATAGTTCGTTGCTGCCAAACTAACAAACATATTATGGAACATGTTGTGAATGACAAAATGAATGAAGCGAGAGGATGAACATACGTGACTGTCAGCGGCCTGTCGACCCTCGCGTCCTCCTGCAAACAAAACGCGAAGAGCGGGTGCATGTTTTATCTACTGACATGGTTTTGGTGTATATTTGCAGTGTCTATGAAGTCAATAATAATTGAGTAGAAGCTCCGTTCCTCAAATATGCGCTTGCTGTTTTTGTTCAGTCCGCTTTTGCGCACAGAATCGCTCGGAAATCTCCCGACGTCGCTTGAATGTCTCGGTTTAGTTCCTGCGAGAGGATGTTTCCAGCCACTGAAATGCGCCTCAGACCGCGACACCTCCACAGTGGTGAGATAAAGTCTGTTCTCCTGCCTGGTCTCATGCTACATTATCGACCAGATTCCCACAGAGGACAGCAGTGCGATGGCAGCAGCAACGCTGCAACGCGCGCGTCCATCAAATCAATAACGCAACTCCTGATCGCGCTGACTTCACAAACCATAGGCTACAGGACTCCGACGCTTTCTCTAGCGTCGACCTTTCCACCCATAAGCCGCTGTTATGTAGGTCAGTGGAGAGCTTCAGAGCACCATCATCATCAGAACATCTGAGATGCGCATTTCACGCTCTTGTTGTGATAAAAACAATGAACGGAACGGAGAGTTCGTCCCTCCGGAGAACAAAATGAGGACGCATGTGGGATCTGCTAATTGTTTGTTAGTGTATTCAGGCAATTCTTTGGGGGGAAACGAATAAAAACGTCAGTAGCAATCCCTCGAGTCGAAATGTATCCAAAACTGTTACCATACTAATAGAAGCATTTGTTTTATATCAGGCAACGTTACATGCAGTCAACATGTGGGTGGATTGTCAGTTATGGGAATCTTCTTTCATTCTGTGTTAAATCGTTTATCATTTGGCCCAGAATAGAACTGAAGTGTAGTGTGTGAGACGGTGTGGACACTGACACAAGACACACATCACTTTTTGGAAAAAGAGTTGGAATTTGGAAAGCCTTGGATGGATTTGATAACACATGAATTAAATCTAATTGCATATAATAAAAAAAAATGACTGTTTCTGAATTAAAATTCTCAAATACAGGCTGAGCTGTCCAAATACAAACTCATTTTTCTCTATAAAATGTTTGGTGATGGTAAGACTGCTGTATCAAGGACAGCAATTGAAGAGTTCAGATGCAAAAGCCTCTAAGTGCCATCTGAAATTTTCTTCTAGAATGATCATTTTTATCAAGCTTGTTTATTTAAGTTCAATAATTACACTTAAATGGCAATTAATAGGTAATTTTCATTGCCATTTAAGTGAAATTACTGAACTTAAATATACGGGCTTGATAAAAATGATCATTCTAGAAGAAAATTTCAGATGGCACTTAGAGGCTTTTGCATCTGAACTCTTCAATTGTGTTATATGAAAACAAAATACTATTTTTACACTTAAATGCCAAACGAGTACTATTTAATTAACTGTTTTTAAATTCTAATGAAAAAAAGAATTGATGATAAATTTCGATACTTTCGATGCCCCACTATAAAGGCACTTGCGAAAGGCTATAAATCTGCATGAGTAGGCCACTGTAAAAAATAAATGAGTGTTTCTGAATTAAAATTCTGAAATACCGACTGGGTTGTTCAAATACAAACCTCTATAGAAAGATTTTCCTATAAAATGTTTGATATGATATACAGTATATATACACACACACAATAATCACTGGAATAATGTTCCAATAATTGACTCTAAGCATTTGCCTATTTAAATCCAAACAGCAACTTATTTTGGACTGGGCAGTGTATCTACATATACCATACATCTATATATATATATACACTCACCGGCCACTTTATTAGGTACACCTGTCCAACTGCTCGTTAACACTTAATTTCTAAGCAGCCAATCACATGGCGGCAACTCAGTGCATTTAGGCATGTTCCTGCAGTTCAAACCGAGCATCAGTATGGGGAAGAAAGGTGATTTGAGTGACTTTGAACGTGGCATGATTGTTGGTGCCAGAAGGGCTGGTCTGAGTATTTCAGAAACTGCTAATCTACTGGGATTTTCACGCACAACCATCTCTAGGGTTTACAGAGAATGGTCCGAAAAAGAAAAAACATCCAGTGAGCGGCAGTTCTGTGGGCGGAAATGCCTTGTTGATGCCAGAGGTCAGAGGAGAATGGCCAGACTGGTTCGAGCTGATAGAAGGGCAACAGTGACTCAAATAACCACCCGTTACAACCAAGGTGGGCAGAAGAGCATCTCTGAACGCACAGTACGTCGAACTTTGAGGCAGATGGGCTACAGCAGCAGAAGACCACACCGGGTGCCACTCCTTTCAGCTAACAACAGAAAACAGGCTACAATTTGCACAAGCTCATCGAAATTGGACAATAGAAGATTGGAAAAACGTTGCCTGGTCTGATGAGTCTCGATTTCTGCTGCGACATTCGGATGGTAGGGTCAGAATTTGGCGTCTACAACATGAAAGCATTGATCCATCCTGCCTTGTATCAACGGTTCAGGCTGGTGGTGGTGGTGTCATGGTGTGGGGAATATTTTCTTGGCACTCTTTGGGCCCCTTGGTACCAATTGAGCATCGTTGCAACGCCACAGCCTACCTGAGTATTGTTGCTGACCATGTCCATCCCTTTATGACCACAATGTACCCAACTTCTGATGGCTACTTTCAGCAGGATAATGCGTGATGTCATAAAGCTGGAATCATCTCAGACTGGTTTCTTGAACATGACAATGAGTTCGCTGTACTCAAATGGCCTCCACAGTCACCAGATCTCAATCCAATAGAGCATCTTTGGGATGTGGTGGAACGGGAGATTCGCATCATGGATGTGCAGCCGACAAATCTGCGGCAACTGTGTGATGCCATCATGTCAATATGGACCAAACTCCCTGAGGAATGCTTCCAGCACCTTGTTGAATCTATGCCACGAAGAATTGAGGCAGTTCTGAAGGCAAAAGGGGGTCCAACCCGTTACTAGCATGGGGTACCTAATAAAGTGGCCGGTGAGTGTATATACACACACACACTTAAATACCAAATGAGTTTAAATTTATATTTTTTTTCTTATGAAATTCTCTAGAAAAAGTCTAAAAAACCAAAATTATGGCAAATTTAACATTTCAACACTTCATAAAAATAAACATCGTAAAAGTAAAATATAAAAAGTACAAGTAATTTTTTTTTATTTGTAATGCTTATATTAAAAAAAGACAATGTACCATTTAAACCCAAAATAAAGTAGTAAGTAGTCCAGGCTGAATTAACAGCACAGATGTTTGGTTAATGGTGTAAGCTAAACTCCTCAACCAGAGTTTCTGAGAGATATCAATTCTGCGTTGTAAGCACTGTAACAATCACTGTAATTTATTGCTTGGTTGCACATGTTGTAACTGTTTGAATGTACACGTATGAGAGGACAGTGAAAGGGCTCAAATATTGACACCTGCAGTCCTGGGATCAGACTGGCCACAGTCCAGCTCCAACACGAGGTCTAAAGCTCACCACATCTGATCACACCAAAGCGTTCATTCATTATTGATGTGCTCAAGATAAATTACAACAGAGAGAGAACAGCAAGACAAAGACTCCTCTTCAGGAAGATCAGAAAGCACTGTTCACGACTCCATTCACTTCCGTGTGTTTGTTCTCGGTTTTCCTGCTTTCTCAGTGACCCCATTTAGACTGATATGGATTATTATTTTAGATGGGCAAATATGATTGGGCGGAAGAGGAGCTCAAGGTCACATCTGTACACACACACACACTAATCTTGACAATATAAATCACGTGACCCACAGAGATATGATTACTCCATTTCCTTTTAATAGTCAAAATTACAAAATGATAACATGATCTACATCATCTACAAAATAATAACATAATATCCATGATCATGGTAAGCATCAACATTTTTGTTTTGCTCTGTTTATAGACATGCATACTGCTGAGAAATATAAAAATATAAATATAAATACATCCCATTATTATCTTACTTTCCTTTTTTACTGGTTCATCGTCGACTATAATTTAAAATAGTTGTAGTGTTTGACAAATTAAAATGCGGTAGAGTACAATAAGGCATTGAGATGCATTGCCAGAGCTGTACAGAGATTAGAGGTATTATTTCAGCTTAATGCTAAATTAAAAAGAACCTAAATATGATTTGAAGCTTATAATAACTACGTTTCTAGACAGGAAGAACAAATCTCATATTCAAATTAAGCTCATGAATAACCAGATATACCAGTATACAGTACCAACACTAAACTGATCAAACAAATCACTCCAGTACAAAACCAAGACGAGTCTTTTTTTTTTCCTCCATCGTTTTCAAACCTCGAGCTTGTGTGAAGTTCAGTTTTCCTTGAGCGTACATGATTAAGCCCTTCTTTAAACACCATTCACACAGTCATAACAGAAAGAAAAAACAATCTTCTACAAAAGAGCATTTCGCTAAAGTCTCAATGGAAGCAGTAACAACAGCTGCGCTCCTTTCACGGGACGGCCTGCTGCTCAGGAAAACAACATCTGAAGGGAAACAGCACAGCCTTTAAACACTTCTTCCTATTATCTTCCCTCTTTGAATTTCCTAGTTCAGCACCTCCTCATTACACAGGGAAAGTCAGGCAGAGGATTCATAGTTTCAATAGTTCATGTTCTCCTATAGATGGAGAATCGAGGATATTTTAAAACCCTACAGTACAGCCATGACCAAATGATTAGACTCAAGCATTCTACAATATTTTAGGTTTGATCACGTCTCACACAACATCAAAAATTAAAAATTTTACATTCTAAATGTAACCATTTAGGACAGTCCTGTAAAAGAAGCTAGCAACTAATGGTTAGGTAAAATCTGGGTGTTCTTACTATGGATTTCTGTAGATTTATGAGCAGTCAGCAACTCAGCACATATCGGGCCAGTCCCATGTCTTGTACGGTTGTTTAAACGAGTATAATGGTAGTCTGGATAATCAGTGACAAATTCAAAGTCACACAGACAAAAACAGAAACAGAGTTTAATTATTTGGCCAGTACCGTACAGATACGACTGGATGTGTGAATCTCTAGTTCACGTCCAAAATAATAATAATAAAGGACTACTATTACTACTAATCAACTATTATGATTTTGGCATTGTGACATTATTTTAATGAACATTTTATATTATTAGTAATACACATTATTTTAAAAAAAAAAGTTTTTTGTTTGTTTTTACCATTTTTAATCAGCATAAATTAAAGGCAGTGTAATGATGTACACTACCATTCAAATGTTTGGGGTCAGTAAGATTTTTTTTCTTCTTTAAAAAAAAAAAGAAATTAATACTTTTATTCAGAAAATATGAATTAAATTGTTCAAAAGGTGACAGTAAAGACCTTTAAATTACAAAATATTTCTATTAAAAAAAACAACAACTTATTTAGTAGTTTCTGTTCAAAGAATCCTTAAAAAAACCTTTTGAAAAATTGATAATCATAAATGTTTCTTGAGCAGCAAATCATCATATTAGACTGATTTCTGAAGGATCATGTGACACTGAAGACTGGAGTAATGATGCTGAGAATTCAGCTTTACATCACATGAATAAATTACATTTTTCAATATATTCACATGGAAAAGAGTTGTAAATTGTAATAATATTTCACACTATTACTGTTCTTACTGTATTGTTGATCAAATAAATGCAGCCATGGTGAGCAGAAGAGACTTCTTTCAAAAACATGAAAAAATATTTCCGACTCCAAACTTTTGAATGGTAGAAATACTTTAATAGAAGAAATTTAATAATGTATAATTGTTTTGTTTTCAAATTAGGGTAAAGAGAATTGGGTGAACTACTTTCATGCAAATAATGCCACAACAACAAATCTTTTAATGGACTTAAAAACTGACTATTTCTTTTTTGGAGTGAAATATAACCTGCCATCTGCCATGTGTATGTTATTGTCTTTGCCGGACGTAACTACTTCCTCTTTCATCTCATGCAACCTCTCGTTTTCACCTTTCAGCTCTTTCTTCTGCTTTTTTGTCTTTCATCAGTCACCAGAACCATTATGACTTATGAATGGATCTTGAGAACAGTTTATGGCGGTGGACATCTGGCAGACAAATAGGAAATCATATTACAGGCAGAAGAAATACAGTAGCAATACACAATCAATCACAGTATCATCAGAGTCCTGCAGCGATGAAAGCAGACGAGTTGAAAGGGAGAGAAGACGACAACGAAAGAGAAACCAGCACGATGTGGCCATTTGTTTCCTAATCGTGATCGTTCACCCAACATTTACTCACCCATATGACTTCCTTTTTCCGTAGAACATAAAAGAAGAAATTTAGCAGAATGTCTGAGCTGCTCTCTTCCATGCAATGAAAATCAACAGCCTCCAAAGCTTCAAAGAGGACAAGAAAAGCTCCATTTTGTGACAGAAAGTCATACGAAATCTGAATAAAAGTGAGTAAATGGGCGAACTTCCGCTTTAAAGTAAAAATACTGCCCTCTAAGTCTCTTTTCCCACCTTTATGCCCTGATCCTTCTTGTTAAGCCAAGATAGCCTAGGAAGACTAAATAGTCATCCTGCAACCTCAGCCAGACAAGAAAATGTACATATTAATCTGGTTTTGAGAGGGGATAAGTGTAAAGTCTTAATATGTGCATCATTGAGAGGTGTTCTTTCAAAATGTATCATGCTACAGTAGTTGTTGTCGTGTATGTGAATGCATGTCATGAAACATGAAAGACTCCCACTCAGAATGCCTTTTTTCACAGTTTCTCCTTGACTTCTTGTGAATCTTTAGTGTAATAAATTGTATAAATGGCTGTTTTGAGTCACACGTGTGTAGTAGCTACTTTTTTTTAGCTGTGTGTTGTATGTGCGAGTACTAGCGTGTGTGCGCTACAGGCCTGCTCTGCTAGCTTTGAGGTTGCGGGATGATGCTGGAGCAGTCGGTCACGAGCAGATCCACCACCGTGTTTCCGCTCACAAACATCGTGGGTGCCGAGACCATGTTGCACAGGGTGACCGTGCTCCCCGGCACCGCATCACTGGTGGTGGTGGTGGTGGTGGTGATGGGGCCGGAGTCGCTCACGGGGGAGTTGTGGGTACCCATGTGGCCTTGCAGCTGTGTGGGGGTCTTGCAGTGCACACCGCAGAGCTGACACACCAGGACGCCTCCAGAGCCTGTGGTGCCGAAGCCTCCTCCGCTCTCCTTCCACTCCTGACCGTGGTGCTTCTGAGCGTGCACTCGCAGGTACGTCAGCGTGGTGAAACCTGACGGGGCAAACGTTCGAGAGGTGACGCGCTGCTGCTGTATTTCGTTTACTGATGATTGTGATTACCTCATAATAACTCGTTAATGATAATTACAACAGACAAGCTGGTTATGTAATTTTTTTGTTTATGCAATTAGTGAGGTTTGTTGAAATACAATGTTATCCCAAACTGAGCATGAAATTAGACAGACAGACAGACAGACAGAGAGATAGACAGACAGACAGAGAAAGACAGACAGACAGACAGACAGACAGACAGACAGACA